>VXAU01006078.1:53920-67667 GCA_013399695.1 Formicarius rufipectus
CAGGATTGGGTGATTTGGGGTCGTTTTCTCAGTTAAGTTGCGCTCAGCGCTGGGATGGAGGAGTCTGAGCCCCCTCGGGGGGTTCCCAGAGCCAGGACAACACCTCCCCCGCATCCAGCCTGTCCATGGGAATGGGGCACAGAGTGGAACTCCCTACAGGGGGGCATTTCTACCTCCCTGAAAACCCTGAGCCCCCAGAAGGAGCGGTGGTCGCACCCAGAGGGGGTCTTTCCCGAATCAGCCCAGCGGTGCCGCTCCAGGGATGTCGCCGGGGCCGGGAGGCGCTTCCAGCTGGAGATCCCGTCCTGCCAGCTCTGCCATCTGATCGCCGGGGATGACAAGTGCCCGCGGCATATAAATGGTTTAGCAAATTCCCCTCTGCATCCTCATCCTCTTAGGCCAAGGTAGAGCCGGGCGCGCTCGGAGCAGATGTGGCCACAGCCCCATCGGGGCAGTTAGAGCCGGATCGGTTACGGGAGGGGATTAGGGAGTCTCCACTCAGCGTCCCGGTCCCCGAGGCCGCTCGGATTAGGGTCTAATGCCTCAGGCTTTGCCTTGCAGGGGGCTCAGATGGAGCTGGAACCCTCCTCACCCTCACTTTGCAAAGCTCTAATGGTCTGGAGCTGGTGGTGGAGCCCTGTGGCTGCTGCGGGATAAATCCTTGGGGGGGATCCCTCAGGAAGGGATTTCTGAGAGGGACAACAACCCGTTGGAAGGGCTGGGGCAGGGATGGGTGGGTGACAGAGCCTTCCTGTGCCTGGGACCCCACCAATCCGCATCCTTCCTTCAGAACAAGGGGAATCCCTCCTGCCTCTCTGGGATCTCCCCTGCCTCTCCAAGATCTCTGCTGCCTGCAGCAGGCAGCTCCCCTGGCCCTGGGATGCTCCAGGGATGCCAAAACCAGCCTCTCCTTCCTTCTTCTCCTCTTTCCAGTTTCACAGCATGGGAAAAAGGCCAAACCTCCATGTGTGATTTGCAGGGAGCCCGTGGGACACCCCAGTATTCCTCCCCATGGAAGTGGGGGGCAAAGTTCCCCCACGTGTCCCTGCGAGCTCAGCTGTGGCAAAGGCACCTGGGCAGCCCAGGAGCCCCACGGAGGGAGGTCCAACACCCCCCTCCCAAAGCCTGGGCTCAGGTGGGGGGTGAGGCTGCACTGGGTGCCCCCCGAGAGCCAGCACTGTCCCCGCCCAGCAGAGCTGGGGGGCCCTGGAGACCCCCTCGAGCTGGCAACAGATGGCTGGAGGCAGCTTGATGACACCTGCCCCTCCTCTCCACCCCGATCCTGCCCTTCCCTGTCTCCTCTGCTCCTTGTGACTCATTTCCTGACACGTGGAGTGACGCCAGAGGGTCCCCCCTTGCTGCCCCCTTTGCCTAAGGGGACCCTGTCCCGAGAGCTGCACCCCCAGGGCAGGAAGATGTGGAGGGATCTTTTGGCCCCAAGGGGCGCTGGGGGTGGAGGGGGCACTGAGGAGGATGTTGAGTGGCAGCGGTTTGGAGTGAATTCCTCTGCTCCACCTGACCCTGGCAATGCCTCCCACCTGACTGGGAGCAGGTCGAGCAGACCAGAAATTGTCCAGAAAAGTGCCCAGTGTGGCCCTCCCTGCTTCCCCCCTGACTGGCAGCAACCTGAGGGGTCCATGCTGGGTGAGGACAAAGCTCAGAGCATCTCCCCAGCATCTCCCGAGAACCTGCAAGCACCAAACTGTGCCCAGAACCTTCCTCTGTGAGGCTTTGTCTCCCTTCTCCCCAGAAACAGGTGCTGGAAAAGCATCTTCCCGGCTCTGGGCACGGGGCTGGCAGTGCCTGGGGTGCAGAGGACGGGCACTCTGTGATCCGGGGGACATGGGGAGGGTTTGACATTCCAGAGGCTGCCGGTGCTGCTGGCAGCGATGGGAGTGAGGGAGGGATGCAGGACCAGAAGGAGGGACTGGGTCCTGTGCCAGGAACCACCCGCTGCCTCCCCACGGCTCTGGCAGCACCTTCCAGACATGATCCCGCCAGGACGGAGCATCCTCGTCCCACTGTGCCCTGCCCTGTGAATCCCCCCTGCTGGGAGACCCTCTCCCAGCTGGCACAGCCCCCTTGGCCATGTCCCTGAGCTGTCCCAGGGCTTGGAGCTGCAGTTCAGATGGAGCTGGAACCCTCCTCACCCTTGCTTTCCAAAGCTCTGGCTTGGAGCTGGTGGTGGAACCTCAGGGTAAGTCCTGGAGGGATCCCTCAGGAAGCAGGAAACCCCACCTTGGGACCCCCACCCTTTTGGGAACAGCTCCAGGGTCACCCCCCGGGCCACTCCAGCCCCAGGCAGGGAGCGCTGCCCACGGGAAGGGACCCAATGCAGGGAGACCCCTCCTCACCCACCGCAGGTCCCCCCCAAACCTCCCCCTGCCCATTATCCCCGTGCATTTCTATAAATCAAGCTCTGGCATCCCCACCCCCCCCAACCCCCCCAGCGGGGTTTGGGGGTCACCTGTGACCCCTGGCAGATGGTGTGGGGACTCCCAGCCCTTCCCCAGGAACTGTTGCAGCCCGACCATCTGTCAGGCAGCTCAAATCTCCCGGCTCTGCCCGGGAGCTGCCACGGCACCGCCACCCTGGGACCCCCCGGCTGCCGGCCCGGGGGGCACACGGAGGGGATGGGGGGCAGCGAGGGGGCAGCTGGTGGTTGTGCTGCCTGCTGACCCCCCAAATCCGGGGGGAATGAGCCGGGGAAGGGGCTGAGAGTGGTGGGGCTGTGGGGTCCCAGCACCCTGAGGGGCGATGGGGCTGGTTGGGGTCCTCTCCTGAGCATGGGGGGACATTTCCTGGCTCTGCCCCGCCTGGGGCAGTGAGGGGGGTGCAGGGGGTGGCAGCCTGGGGGTCCTGCTGCCCCCCGAGGGCTCTGGGTTGTCCTCCTGGGTGCACTGCTGAGAGAAGCACCTGGAGCCCTCGAGCAGCCCCAGCTCTGGGTGCAGAGTTGGGGGGTCTCTTGGGACCCACAGGCCTCAGGGGGATCCCAGCTGGGCAGGGATGTGGGACGAGCCCACCAGAGACCCGAAATGCCCAGGAGGGTCCTGGGGATGGGCTGCCCCTGGGACAGATCCCTGGGGGTCCCGCGATGCAGCCACATCCTGGGGCCTCGAGGGGGGCAATGTCGGGAGGTGGGGGCAGAAACGGGGGGCAGGAACGGATAAGGATGGGAGGGACGACCCTGGGTGCTGTGGTGGAGGGGGAGCTGTGCTGGGGTGGCCTGTGGGGAGCAGCAGCTCCTGCACTGAAATGAAAGCCTTCTCCAGTCAGGGTGAGTGTTTATTCCCTTTGGGGATCCTCCTTCCCCCAGCAAATCCTTCCCATTCCCTGCTCTTCTGCTCAACTCGGGGCCATGAGACTCGGGGGGACCCGGGGGTCTCCCTCTGTCAGCTCTCAGGGCTCGGCCACCGATGTCCTGTCCGGCTCCCTCTGGACTCCGCACTGGTCCCACAGCTCCACCGTCCGTGTCCCACAGCCAGACCAGTCCAGACCAGTCCAGACCAGTCCAGACCAGTGCTGACCAGTGGCGGGGGCAGCCCTGGGCCCCAGAGAGGGGCGGTGGTGGGGTCACCCTCAGGGTGACATCACGTAGGCGGTGGCGATGAACCTCCTGCCGCTGCCGTAGGTGGATTTGGTCCAGGGGTAGGTCTGGATGCTGAGGCTGTGGCCGCCCAGGCTCAGGTGACACCTGTGGGGACACAGCCTGTCATCTCCCTGCTCCACCCCTGAGCCCCACAGGGATGTGCCTGGCGTGCTTTTGGTGTCCAGACACCAGATGTGCTCCATCCCTGACCCCTCATCCCACAATCCCGTCTCCTGGATGCCTTTGGTGTCCCCATCCTTGGTGTCCCACTCCCCCATCCCCATTTCCATCCTCAGCCCATCCCCACCTGGGATGCTCCAGGATCTGATGGGGCTCAGGGGGACACCAGAGGCCAGACAGATGGACACGGGGCAGACAAATGGACACAGAACAGAGGGACACAGGGCAGGCAGAGGGACACAGGACAGAGGGACACAGGGACGATATACAGACATGGGACAGACAGATGGACACAGGACAGACAGACAGACACAGGCCAGATGGATGGACACAGAACAGAGGGACACAGGGCAGGCAGAGGGACACAGGACACAGGGCAGATACACAGACACAGCAACCTCAAATGGACATAAGACAGACAGACAGACACAGACCAGATGGATGGACACAGGACACAGGACAGACAGACACAAGGCAGGCAGAGGGACAGAGGACAGACAGAGGGATGCAGGACACATGGACACAGGACACATGGCAGACAGACACAGGACACACGGACACAGGACACAGGGACACAGGGCAGATACACAGACACAGGGCAGACAGAGGGACACACGGACACAGCCCGGTACTCACGCCCGGCCGGGCCGTGCCAGGAAGCAGAGGGTGTAGAGGCCGAACTCGAACTCAGGGCTGCAGCCGATGAAGGCGGATCCCACCTCCTTGTAGAAACCATCCCAGCTGAACTGCAGCCCCAGCACGTCGGGGTACGTGTCCCACTGCCGGGGGAGGGGGAGTGCGTCAGACTCCTGGATCCAGCCAGGAATTCCCACAAATCTGCACATGGAGCCGGGAATCCTCATGGCCTTCCCAGGGACACATCCAGAGCTGCTCCCAGCTGGGCTGAGGGACACCAGGTGGAGCCCCCCAACCTCAAATCTCTCACTCATGGCTTGGGAGCCCCTTTTGCCCATTGAGTTGTCCCTTCTGGACCTCCACACCCCTGAGATACCCAGAGAAGCAGGGTGAGCATTGCTGGGGCTGTGGATCCATCCCCTTGGGATGAGATGGATTTGGGGTGGTGCTGCCCCTGCCACAGACCCCACAGGATCTGCTGCCCCTGTCACAGACCCCACAGGACCTGCTGCCCCTGCCACAGACCCCACAGCACCTGCTGCCCCTGCCACAGACCCCACAGGACCTGCTGCTCACTCACAGGCCCATTGAAGTTGTGGCTGAAGTAGTTGACAGTGCCCTGCTTTTCCAGGAGGTAGAAGCGAATCCAGTTGTGAAATCCAGACACCTTCCCTTTCTTCACCTCCCCTAAACACAAGGGAGAGCCTGGGATGAGCCCCCCAGCCTGGCACTGCCCTGTGCCCCCACCCCAACCCGGGTGGGCTGTACCTGAGAAGACGTGCTCGAAGCCACTGGAGTCCTGCTCTCCATCACCTCTGGAGTAGAGGCCGAACCACATCTCCTTCAAATCTTCCAGGAACTCCTGCTCGGAGCCGTACCGGTCTGCGGGAGGGAGGGAGCTGTGTCCTGGGATGGGAGCCCTGGCAGAGGCACAGCTGGGGCTCCCCCATCCCTCCCCCAGTCCTGTCCCTTGGGACTCATCCGGCTTTGCCCTGCTCAGTTCCTCCACTCCAGTGCCCTTCCCAGGTCATCTCCCACCCAACTGGAGCTTCCCTTTGGGATTCCCAAATCCCAACTCCCAGCCCTGCCCGGCCCCACACCCACTTTTCCCATGGAGGAAGGCGAAGAGTTTCTTCATGATCTCCGTTTTCATCACCTCCCTGAGGAAGTTGTCCTGCTCCTGCAGCTCCTCTGCCGTCACCTCCTCCTCCCTGCCCGTGGCCCTCTGGTAATTATCCAGGAGCTTAATGAAGCTGGAATAGGTGGGTTTGGAGAACAGCTCCTCGTTGACGTACTTGTAGAGCCTGGGGGAGAGCAGAGACTGGGCAGAGGAGCTCCTTTCCCAACCCAGCCCCTGGCCCACCCCAAGCCCCCCGTGGCCACTCACGGGTGAGGGGACAGGTCCTGCTGGCGGCCGGTGTCTCCCGGGGCTGCCTCGTGCTGGGGGTTGATGGAGATGTCGGTGGGACGGGCTCTGTTGTGATCCAGCCCATAAAGCTGCTCCGAGAGCTCCAGGAGCTCCTGGTCCGTGATGGAGTCGCGGCGCCGGGAGAATCCATCTGCGGGGAGAGGCAGGAGGGGCTGGTGGGAGCTGGGGGTCCCCAGGGAAACGAGGGTGGTCCAGCACCCATTGCACACACATCCCGGGACGCTGCTCAGCACGGGGGGGTCAGGGGTGCAGGGGGGTCCCGGCCCTGCCCACCCCACACCCTGGGGACAGGAGGTGGCCACGGGGAGCCTTCCGTGAGCACTGGGGGAGCTGGGAAGAGTCAGTCCCTGTCTCCCAGCAATGACACTGCTCCATGTGACACATCCACCGGGATCAGCCCCCTCCTCATCTCCCACCTTGTAGGTGTGGGGTGGGCAGGGGTACAGAAAACAGCCTCGGGCTCCCCGTGCCCACCCGGCTCTGGGGAAGGGGGATAAAGGTGCTGGGAACAGGATGACGCCCCAAGGCTGTTGACATCCCAAGGACCCGCTGGACCCTGAGGGGCCACAGGATCACAGAATATTCCAAGGTGGAAGGGACCCACAGGGATCATCCAGTCCAACTCCCGGCCCTGCACAGAACCCACCTCCCAACCCCTTGAATCCCACTAATCCCAAAATCCCGACTCCTGAGAGCGTTGTCCAAACATTCCTGGAGCTCTGCCAGCCTTGGTGCCGTGGCCCCTGCCCTGGGGAGCCTGTTCAGTGCCCACCACCCTCTGGGGGAGGAACCTTTCCCTAAAATCCCACCTTAACCCTCCCCTGGCACAGCTCCAGCGGTTCCCTCGGGTCCTGTCGCTGCCCACCCAGAGAACACTCACCGCGGGTCCGAGCTGCCTCCTCATCCCCTTCCCCACCTGCACGGAGCCAAAAGGAACAAAAGGTGATGGAGACGCTCTGGGGCTGCTCAGGACCCCCCACACCTGAAGGAGACCCCCTTCCCGAGCGCCCCCCGGCCCCGGGATGCTCACCCGGCCGGCAGTGTCTGTCATAGTCCTCGCAGCAGCCGCCGAGCCTCTCGCACTCGGCGTGGCAGTGACACTCGTCCTCCTCGCTCAGGGGCTCCCCGCAGCGCCCCTCGCAGGACTCGGGGGCCGTGTACAGGTCTGGGGGGCACACAAACCCCGCGGGGCTCCTCAGGAGGGGCTCAGCCCCCTGCCCGACCTGGGAGCATCCCAGCCCTCTCATTCCTGGAGAGCCCGGACTCCTGCCTTGGAGGAGAATGTTTGCCAGCGTTTCGGGGTGGCATCTCCTCTCCGACCATGGACATTTAGCACGTCGGGGCCATTCACACCAGGAAACAGCCCAGTTGGCTCCTCCTGAGTCACCCTCTGATGCCAGGATTAGCATGGGCACCCCGGGCCCTGCCCGAGGAGCTGCCGCATTCCAGACACCCTTGTCTGCAACCTGACCCGGAGCGTGTCATCCGTGCTGACCAGTCCCCCCAAAGGCATGGAGTGGCCAGCCTGGAGCAGGTCCAGTGCCCATCCTGCCTCCAAGGGCATCCTTCCTTCTGCTGGGAAACCTGGGAGCTCCTTCCCGAGCTATTTATATGCTAAACGTGTTGTTGAACATCTGCTTTGTTACCCAGGGGTGGCAGAGCTAAAAATAGCAGCAAGTCAAGCTTTGAAGAGGGTGAGTGTCACCCTGCGAGGGACCGGGGACACTTGTCATCCTGCAGAGAGAACAAGGAGTTGGGTTGGTGCAGAGACAGCCCAGGGGGAAGGTGCTCCAGGCTCCTCATCAGCTCCTGATGGGAGGAGTGGGACAGCAGGTAGTGGGAAAGCCACCTCAGCAGCCTTTTGTCCCACCCAGGAAGGCGACCTTGTCCCAGGAAGGTGACCTTGTCCCAGGTGACCTTCTCCCAGGCCATGGTGAGGAGCCACGTCCCCAAGAGCTGCTGCCCTGCCAAGGGATCTCTGGAGGATCCCTGGAGGAGAAGGTGTTGCTTTCCCTGGCAAACCTGCAATCACTCAACATCTGAGGCACCGCCAGGTTGCCCAACTCCAACTCCAGCAGGTGAAACGTGTCCTCAGGGCAAGTCCTGACACAGCACATCCTGTCCTGGGACGTCCCAGCCAGGAGAGGCACATCCAAGGGGTGAGAGGGGCATCCCAGCAAAGGGGTCTCAAGGAGGGTTCTTGGGGCACCCAAAGGGATCTATGGGGCAGGGACATCCAAGGGGCTCTATGGGGCACCCAAGGAGAATCTCTGAGGCCCCAAAAGAGGTCCCAAGGGGTTTCACAGGATAGGGGGTGTCCCAAGGGGGATCTCTGGGGGCCACAGCAACTCGGCTTCTCCTCCCTTGCAAATCCACTTCATACGGGGGGTTGTTAAAGGGTCGGGGGCAGGGGATGCTCGAGGTGCTCCTGGAGGCACTTGGGGCCTCTTCAGTCCCTCCTGAGGAGAACTGGGAGCACTGGGAGGGAGGGGACACTCCATGGTTCGGGTGGTGAGGTTTGGGTGACACTCGTGGCACTCAGTGCCCCCAGTCTGACCAGTCCCCCCAGCTCTGGAGCTCCAATGGGGTCATCACCCAAGCCCCCCCATCCCCGGGACAGCCTCCCGAAGCAGCGCCGGGGATAAGTCACCCCCGATCACTCATCCAGGCTCGTTTTCCAGCAGCATTCCCGGCGGGATTGTGCAAGGCAGGAGCTGCCCACACAGCACGTGTGGCTCCAGCGTGTCCCGACCCGACTCTTACCGGGGCGGGGGGGACTCAGCGGGGCCGGGACCCCTCCAGGAGCCCCCTCAGGGCTCAGTCCCAGCACAGGGAACGGCTCCTCCTCACACAGGCATGGCCCTGAATTGCTGTGGATCCATCACCCACCCGTGATGGTCAAGATGAGAGGGGCTGATGGAGTTTTGGGGAGGTTCTTGAACCTCTGGGGGAGCTGAGTGAGGTGTTTCCCAGCACAGGGGGCAGGAGCAGGGCAGGGGAACTGCCCCTCCTCTCCTCACACAGGCACAGCCCTAAATTCCTGCAGAACCACTGCCCACCCTTGGTGGTCAAGTTTAGAGGGGCTGATGGAGCTTTTGGGGAGCTTTTTGGGGGTTCTGGGAGAGCTGGGATGGTGGCCAGAGCAGGAGGACGTGGCCAGGAACATCCACACTCAATCACCCTGTGGATATTTGACTGGTTCAGCCAGGAGATGTTTTCTGGCTGCACAAAGCCAGACAAATGTTCCTTTCCAGACCCCTCCCTCCCCAAGAGCAGCTTTTCGGACATAAACAATCCCATTTTCGCTTGTGCCAAATGGGGTTTTGGCCAAGGGAAGGCGGGTTGTTTCCTGAGCAGCTCCGTCCACCGAGGTGTGGGGAGATGTTTGTGCCGTGACAGAGTTTTCCCAGCAGGTCCCAGCTGGGTTTAGGACACAGGGATGAGTCACAGCTCGTCCACGAGCCCCTGGCCTGACTCAAGACCTTGTTGCTCTGGGCAAGCCCAGATCAAAAACAAAGCCAACCTCTACAAGGGCCTGTTTGAAGGACAAATTAAGTTCCAACAGGGATATTTATCGTCTGAGCTTCCTGAATACTTCAGTTACACCTCCTGGTCCCCAAACCCACATGGGGTCTGTGAGATAATCAGGGAAAATCTCCCCTCCCTGTCCTGCCCAGATGAGGAGAGGTGCAGTTATTGCATGTCCACCAGACAGGTCCATCAGGTGCTGGCACCAAGGACAGACCACAGCCTGGCCAAGCTCCCCAGCCACACTGAGCCCAGTTTTTCCTTCCGGAATAACTTGCATGGAGCAGAGTAAAACCACGGGGAACCCTCCTCTTTTCATCCCAGGGCTGCTTTGCAGCAGCAGAACCTCCTTTTCTGCCTTGGCCTTGCAAAACTGCTCATCACTCATCCCAAGAGGAGCTGTGTGCTCTGGGAACATCAGATACAGAGCGTTGGGAGCGTCGGGAATGACGAAATTCCGTCCTCACAAGTAGAGCACAGTTCACATTTTGTGCAAGAACCCAGTGCTGAAGGATCCTGGGAGCCAAGAGCTGGTGGCCAGGAGCCACTCCTGAAAGCCAGAGCTCCTGTTCCTCCTCCTTCCAAGTCTCTCAGAACCACCACAGGGTCGGGAGGGGGAGGACACCCCAGTCCAGGCTGCACTTTCCACCTCACCAACTGAGTGGCCACAGGAGGGAGGGGGAGGAGGAGGATACGGGATTGGGAAAACACATCCCGGTGTGGGAGGATGGAGGAGCCAGAGGGGAGTTCCTTGTGCTTGGCACGGCCAAAACAAGGCATGATCCACCAGGAGACATCTGGGGGACAAGACTGAAGACCAGGGAATCTCCACCCATGAGGAGATGGATAAACCTGGGAATCTGAACCCATGAGATGGATGAACCAGGGAATCTCCACCCATGGATGAACCACTCCCATCCCAGGTTGAGTCCCCCGAGCTTGAGGGGACCCTCCAGCTTGGAAACTTCACCCTCCCTTTCCCCTGGAAACCTCTGGAGGAACCAGTTGTCCCAGTACAGCCCAGCTCCTGGTTTTCAGCAGTGCCCTCCCCACCCTCCTCTCCCAGCCCACCGCGGCCACTTCCCGTGGGATGTGGTGGGTGCTGAGCCCCTCTGGCCCACCCCACCCCACCCCACCCCACTACTCACGGCCAGACACGCAGCCCAGGGCCATTCCTGCCCCCACGAGCAGTATCCAGGTCTCCATGGTGCCAGGGAGCAGGGTGGGAATGCTGGTGCTCCCCAGTGCTCCCAGTTATATGTGGGTGCCCCGGGGAGGGCAGGGGGGGAGGGAGGAGCGTGATGCCACCGAGGACTCCAAGGCTGCACCCAAACTTCCCCAAAACTCATTACGAGCACGGCTTAATTACAGGCTGCTCCGAGTGGGAGGAGGGCTGGTAAATCCAGTATTCTGGGGTTGCTCCACTCCTCCCATGCCCGACCCCCCGGCAGAGGATGAGGAGCACAGGGAGAGCGGCCCTGGGATGGGGGGTCTTTGCCCACCCCCCAGCCCTGCAGGTCCCTGAGGGGGTGAACTGGTGCCAGGGATCCCTCGATGTGCCTCCTGCTCCGTGCAACTGGTGCTGGGTGGGAGCAGCATCCTGCCCCCAGTTAATTGGGGTGATGAGCTCTTGTTCGTCAGCCGCCACCACGAGGTTGTGACCTCCCCCCACGGCCCTGGCTGAGCCTCCAGCAGCACCAGCACAACCCGGGTCACAGCCACAAGCCCAGCGCCGGCAGGCAGGTTTAGTGGGACATCCCAGTGTGGTCCACCCCCTCCTTGCCTGGGACTGCCCTTCCCAGGGACCCTCCAGGGCCCCGGGGGGCTCAGCCCGTGCTTGGTGGGATCTTCATCCTCTTCTCTGCCCTCTCCTCAGCTCAGCAAATCCCGATGGAAAATATTCCCAGATGGTGCCACCGCAGCCTGGGGGACCCGTCCCCACCGGTTCCCGGTCCTGGAGCGTGTCATCCGTGCTGCCCACTCTCCCCAAGGGCATGGAGTGGTCAGACTGGAGCAGATCCAGTGCCCATCCTGCCTCCAAGGGTATCCTGGGGAATTCAGCTCTTCCACAGATTCCCTGTCCCTTCCCAGCCACGGTCCCTCCAGGGGCTGGTCCTGACCCATCCCTGGTTGTGTTGTCATCAGGCATTGCCCTTCCTTCTCTTTTCAGGAAAAGAAGGAAAGGCCAGTAGCACCTGAGGGTCCACCACAGGTCTCAGCAGGTTTCTGCCTCCTCCTCCTCCTCCTCCTCACACCCTTTCATGGGTTTTTGGGGATGTCCTGTCCCAAACCTTGCCCAAAGGCCAAAGGAGTCGGACCAGCCACTCCCCCACGAGCTCAGGGGTGGTCAGAGTGAGCTGATCCACCGTGGTCCGTGTCCCTCTGCTCTGTCCAGGCACTGGGAATGCTGGGAAGCGTCACCATCCAGAGGCTCCTGGAGCCACTCCCGGGCTCTCCTGGGACATGGAGGCTGTGCATGGACACCACCAGGACAAATCCCCTCACCACAGAGGGGATCCCCCTCTGTGCCCCCCACCCTGGGCAGGCGACAATTGACCCCAAACCGCTGCAGAGCTGAGGTGGGCAATGCCCACCCCCATTCCTGGAGCTCCTCCTGCCAAGGCAGCAGCAGTGCCAGCGCCCCAGGCTGTGTTAGCTGGCACGGGAGGGCAGGTTTGGTGCAATAAGAACCAGGTTTGGCTTCTTCCTCATCCCTTTGTCATTTCCTGGCCTGTCCTCCCCTGGTTTTTCCTGACAGAGCTGTGTCATGCCCTGCTGAGGCTGCTCCAGGTCCCTCACCCCATGCCAGCCCTTCCCAGCTCCAGTGCCTCGAGCCCTGCCAGGGGTGAGGAGACCCCAGCAGGGGAGAAGGACATTGGGTGGCATCTGAGAGGACCAGGAAGAGCTGGAGCAAGTCCCAGAGGGTTCTTGGAGGGCCCTGGATGCCCACCATGGAGGAGGGGAGGGAGGTGGAACCCATCTCTTCGTGCCTTCCCAGTCTCACCTTGGAGTGCAGCACCTTTTGCCCTGGGGTTCACTGGGAGTGTCAGTTCCCCCAGTAAAGACATGAAAACCCGAGTTTCTCCCTGTTTCTCAGCCCCACCTTTCAGGTGGCCAAGTGTGGACATCCCCCACCTGCTGACCTTGCCCACCCCCACGGACCAGCACATTCCCACCTTCCAGTGTCCCACATCCAGCCCCAGAAACACCACTGGAAAAAGTGGAGCTCTGCTTTAACCCTTCCTTTGCCCAGCTGAGCTCCTTCATGCCAGGGCTCCTTCCGGACAAACATGCCAGGAGAGGTGCCTGGGGGAGCTCTGGGATGTCCAGGTCCAGACGCCAAGGGATCACCATCAGCTCTGCTCTGCCCTGGCTTGCCATGGGGCTGGAGTAGGAACCTGGTGGCCAAACCTCATCCTCAATGAGCAGGGTCACCCTTTGCCTTGAAAAGAGCCACAAAGCCACGCTTTGCACCCATCCTGGGGGTCCTGCCAGGACCCTCATCCCCCCTCACAGCTGCTGTGTCGCTCCAAATGTTATTTAGGGCTGATGGGGACTTTCATTTTAAGCAACTCCTTCATCTGCATGGGGAGAGGGGGTTTGGCCTGTGGCTCCCTGGTGTCCCAGCTGGGGCAGGGGGTCTCCATCCTCCCTGGGACTCGGACCCCACAAACCTGGGGGCTTTGAGGGGCTGTGACAGCCCCAAACCCTGTGGCTTCATCCAGGTGGGTCATTGCTGAAACAGCCTCTTGTGCTCTGGGGGGAGAGAGGGCTGAGGGTCCCCACCCCTGGGGTCTGTCAGCTGTGGCTCCTCCAAAGGCATCTCCCCTCGAGGATGGGACAGGGCTGGCTCAGCCAGCACCTCCCATGGGACAGGGGGAAGGGCAGGGCCCCTCTGGGGCTGCCCTGGGGTCCGTGGGGCAGCACAGCAGCACGACCCAGAGCCGGTGCCTGCACCCCAGTGTGGGTTCCCTGCTCACCTCCCAGCCCAGCACCTCCAGGGCTGCTGGGTGACTCCAGGCTCTGCTTGGAGAAGAAAGTGGAGCACAGCCTTGCATACAAAAATACCTCTATTGCTCTGCTGTCCGTGCCCTCACCTGCCCGGAGCCCACCTGGGCTCCAGCTGCCCCTGGAGCCAGATCTGTGCCCGCAGGACTGAGCTCTGGGCCACCTCCAGCACAGCCCCGTGCCCGGTGCCCTCCTGAGCAGGGCGAGGGGCTGCCCTGCTGCCAGCAGCTGGGCTGGCACACCCCTGCTCCAGAGCCCCCCACCCCAGCTCCAGGGCCCCAGACCCTCCATCCATCACGACTCCAGGTCCCGGGAGAGCCGCAGCAGCTCCTTCTGGCTGTCGATGGCTCTCAGGTGCTGCAGGTAGGCCCAGGTGG
>VXAU01006079.1:0-15388 GCA_013399695.1 Formicarius rufipectus
CCCATATATCCAACCAGGATAGATATCAGTACAAGACAAAATTACAGTTATTTATGACCATTGTCTGCTTCTGATGCCATAAGCAATATATTGCTTCCCTAGCATCTGACACAAAGCAATAAAATTCTAAACACCTGAAATTTTAACCCAGCTCTTCTAATAATTAAATTGTGCTTAAAAATTTAAGTATACAATAATGTTTTGAATGTGCAATTTAATGAATGCATCAAAATGTAGTCATGACTCATGTCAAAACAGGTCCAGTCATTCTTAGAGTCTGACCATAACATGGTAGATCCAATGACACAAAACCTGCAGACTGATATCAGACTTACTTATTTTACATTTTTTTCTAAACATTCTTTACCTCACATATTTACATATATGAGTCCACATTTACTCACATATTTAACGTGAGAGTCATCTGCTGTAAGGTATATCACTATTACATGAGAAATTCTCCTGCCTTTAGTTTACTTTGTGCTTCTAAAGTCTGAGCCAACACTGAGATTCAACATACTTCCCATTCTAAGTTAGCCGCTCATGCTGTTAGGAAATGTTTTATTTTGAGAGACACAGAGACCAAAAAATCCCCCAAATTCTTTTCAGCTAAACCTATGGCTGTAGAATGCCTACAAACCAGTTTGTTTATCTTTAGTCCAGTGTAAGCATAAGTGCTACTGATTTTTTTCCAATTTGCATATCATTCCCATTTTACTTTATGCTTTCATTTTGAAATGCAGTACTTCAGTCAACCAGTACAGTCTGCAGCACTTCAGTTTCTGCGATGTTAAAGCCACATATCAGAGTCATTCTTTCAGTTTTCTTTATTTGACCCTACATTGATGAGAAAAGTAAGGGATTTTGTGGAATGAAGGAAAAGCTGTAAACTGGAATGAAAGCACTTTTAAAGAATGATTTTCTTCATATTGCCCTACTTAATTAATTGCGGTTTCACAGATAGAAGAGGAAAAATTTGATTTTAGCATACTTAATTTTAGCATCTGTATTATTGAAGTTCTTGAGAAAGCCTTCTGAAAACTGAAACAACAAAACTACTAATAAAATCCATATGCTCATCCTCAAGCATACAGCATTTTAATCCTAAACCTACTCCCTTCCTGGTAGCCTTTGTGAACTCTTGGTGATGAAAATATCAAGAAAAAAAAACACATTTCAGAAGTTACAGGGGAAAAAATGTTTTGAGTAGACCTTATGTTTAAGCTTATGGAATGATTATCTTTTAGATGTGTTTTTTCCTCAGGTCTTTATCATGCCAGGCTATCTGTGGATTCAAGTTTTAACAGGTGGAAGTATGTATATGTTAATTTTTTTTTTTTTAAATAAATAAAAATGTTTAAAGTAGTCTTAGACTATTCAGAAGTAACAGTAAAGATACAAAATAACAAGTTAAGATGCCAAGTCTTGTAAACTCACAAAGACTGGCAGGGAGCAGAGATCAAAAATCCAAAATTTTACCCGAGTTTCTTTGACAGGTGCTGAGTGGTTTGTTATATGAGGGTTGTTTGTGAGGTAGACAGGTGGGTTTGGGGGTTTTGTTTGTTTGTTTGTTTGTTTGTGGTGTTTTGTTTGAATTTTTAAATTTTTGAAATGTATAAGTTTAAGTTAAGAACTGGAAAGGAACATAATATTTAACGAAAATTCAGATACAAGAAGCAGTTTTGTTGCCTTTCTCTGACACCTATCATTCCATCATTATTCTTCTTTTGCATATCTTTTCCCTTTCCTTAATCATTGAAAATTTTTCACCACCCTAATCACTGAAAATTTTTCACCACCCTCTCTTGCTCCTAACGACCTTTTAATTTCTCTTTCTGGCATAAAACACAAAGATAAAGCTTCCCCCCCAGAAAAAAAGGTTAATTCTTCCTTCACTCCAATGTATCAACTGTGGAGAAATATAACCAGAAATTATAGCCTTCACTTATTTAATATTTCATGTTGACACTGTATTTTTAAGTTGACATGAAACTTTCCAACTTTTTCAAAACCTAATATATGTGATGTACCAAAGTTTAAGGATGCAACACAGTCCTTTCATCAGCCAAACTGTTGCATTTTTACAGCCATGACCCATCAAATACCTTCAGCCATACACTATTGAAACAGATCTTGCTGGCACAGATTTATACCAAGAAAAAAATCAGAAGTTTTGTTTTCCTTTGAGAAAATAATGTATTTCATTGAATGTTTTTCCAATACCAAAGTTACCTGAACAAGCTTATAAACAAGTGCATACAAGCCACAAGACAGGGCATGTAGGAACACCTTCCTGTCCCAATGTCACTTATTAAAGCTAGATGTGTACAACTCCATGAAAGCCAGAATCATATTTTTTGCTTCACATTCCAATGGTAAAAGGTTTTACTAATACTTCATACCCTTCTAGGTCTGCAAAAGAATTTATACTGTAAGTCATGAATTTGAGGAAAGTGAAGATAAGAGTGACAGCTCAGGCTTAGCTCTCTCCTAGCATTAAAAGTTTGCCATCTCAGCTAGACTCATGTGTACTTGTGCTCTTGGTGCCATACTATGTACAGCATGACATCAAAACAATCCATAAAACATGTGATGATAGAACTTACTTTATGCAATCCACAATGTGCCCTTTTCCCCTCAAGACAGCAGTTAAAAACATTATAAAAGAAAAGTTGCCTAAATGCTGGCTTTTGTATGTCACTATAGAACTTTCTGTACAATAGGAATATACTAGAGGGGGAAAAAACATGATAGAAAGCTACAACTGCAGCCTCCAGCAAATATTGCTGATTTTAATAGTGATTATTTTCTGTGTTATAGAAGGCATGAGGTTGAGGTTACAGGAAATCAATAGTTCTCTTGAGAATCAGAATTTATGAGGAGAAAGTTCTTACTTGCTAAAACTATTTTGTTCATTACTTCTATTTTTCCTAGGGTAAAAGCAATGTGCATTGATATGTTCGCTGTAGTTCATAGCAGATCCCCTGTTACAGCAGAGAACAGTCCCTTTTGCATCTATAGCCCACCATAAGAAAAAAAAAATTAAATCCCACCCCTGATCAGCAATGGAAAATTCAGAAGATGTATGATCTCTAAAACAGCTACTAATTAAGCATGTTTTCACTGTTGTGATTGCAATGTTTGTCAAAATTTTCTATTTTTTACTTCTTTTTCATATAAGTCAGTAAAGGCTGAGCCAAAAGCCAAAGAAACTTCTCCCCAAAGAAGCTTCTGTTACAGCCTTGTACAGTCCAAGTACCGAGTTGCAAACCATTCACCAATAAAGCCAGTGAAGAGATGATTGAGGAAAATAGTGAAATAATTCATCAAAACAAAATGCTCTTTAGAACCAAGAATATTTGACTGTCACAGCTTGTCATGGTGGTTTTTGCTTTCCTCTGCTTGTGTTACAGACCTGTTGCTCTTCCTGGCTCAATGTACTCTGTGGTTGCAAACACAAGCTCAGCATCACCTTCCTGCCAGAGGGTACTCACTCAAACAAAGGAAAAAAGAGCTCCCCAACACCCCACCCAGCCACCATATTTAACACAATGACATTTTCAGAAAAACATGACCAAATGCATTTGGCAGAGGAAGACAGTGTTTTTGGAGGTTTTTTTCACGAGGATTTCCCCATGTAAATAACAACATTTTCAATGTTTATAATAAATTTAAGCCTTTCTGTACACAGTAATTCATACTGAATACATCAGTAATTCATTTGGTAAATTACAAGTTCTGTTAAAACCTGCAGATTTACTCATTCATACCTATTATCAAAAATTTAATAATTATTAAGCTTTATTCACTGAGCATTTACTGTCTAATTTCTCTCAATTTACAATCATTTCATGCTTTGGCTGTTCCACATCCCACTGATCAAAATACAGAAAATGCAAAAATGTCTCAAATCTCTACCTACTCATTCCTTTCTGGCAATGGAACTACAAATTAAAGAGGGACTTTGCCATGATAAATACTTTAAAGTCAGTGGCCCTGAACTAAAGGAGTACCCAATATATGGGGAACCTCATAGAGAAAATCTGCCAGCACTTCCCTTTCCTGTCTACCAAGAAACCTCTAATCTGGCAGTGCCTGGTGGTCACTGTTGTAGAATCACACAAGCAAGTGCATAAACTCTGAAGAAAAGGGCCATGTTTAGAAAAATCTGAATAAAGTTTAAAGTATTTAAATAACTTCTTGCCTTGAAAATTGCAAATTATACAGTAACATTTATCTTCCTTTAAGTAAGTGGTTCATGATGTATTGTCATTAAGTGGTGACCAGGAAGTAAAATCAGACCTATTAAAGGATTTGTTTACACAAAACTGGAGGCTAAACATGATTCAATGTATGCTTGACAGCTCTGTCTGTGCTTCAAACTAGCTTTGATCCTGAGCTTACTGGGAGGTTGCAGCATTTCACTGTGCTCACAGTATCTAGCTCTGCCTCTCTAATGGTCATATTAGCACAGGCATTATCCTGTATCATCACATGACCTTCTGGCTGCTAGGCATGACCTGGTTCATGCCATTATTCAGAACATAACTAAGGGCTCTCAACAGCTGCCTGTCTGCCTTAAACCCTTCACAGCTTCCTCTGAAGCTGGCCCTCACAATTTAACAAAGACTGAATAATTACCTAATTTGCATGGAAACAGAAAAAACATCATTTTCATTCTGTTGGTTTAGCCATGAGATACTTTCCCTGAAGTTTCTCATTCAACAAAAGGTAAATTTGAGTGTACAACATAGAGTTGCCAAGCAGACCATGGAACTTGTCCATCTAACCATCAACTTGCATAACTATTTCATGATTATCTGCTTGTTAAATGTACTTCTCTGGGATAGCTTTGAGGTGAAATAAGGTATACAACCATTAGGAAAGTATAACATTTAATTGCTTTGGATTTTCCTCTGAAAACATCATCAAGCATGGATGCAGGATTACAGCCTCAGTGCTGCAAGACTGTCTTCTACCTCAAGTGGTTTCTCACAGGTGTTTAATAACATTAAGCTTCTTATCAATTTCCCACTACTGCCTCTTCAGCAGTTAAAACAGTGAGATTAACTGTCCCTCCTGAGCACTTGTAGTAATACATGACTGTGACTTTATGACAACGTGTACTGTGAGTGGGACTTGGTTTGAGCTCAGCAGACCCATGCTCTGATATGTCTTAATAGGGCTCTGGGTCCTCTGTAGGTTCCTGAAAGCACAGTGGGATGAAAGTTCTGCTGACAGCCAGCAATACTATTGCTTGAAGTTCACCTTTTGAAAGCCTCTTTCTTTTTCAGAATTAACTGTCTAAGTAACTTCTGTCTTCAGGAAATTCTCCATCCTTTTTCATAAATCCTGAGAGAGCTTACAGGAAAAAATATCAGACCACAGAAAAAATATCGTTGACAACTCCTTGGAGTTTTTTGTGTGTGTGTTCCTCATTCTCTAATCTATTTCTAAAATATAGGATTTATATATTCTCTGTTGCTTGCAGATTGCACTGCTTGTTGCAATATCGTTTCTCCAGAGATGTTACCTGGGTACTCACACATTTTCTCAAGCTTCCCTTTCTGTCAGTGGGAAGCCAAGTTGTACAGCAGAGAAGGTTCATCTAGCTACTCAGCCTCAACAAGTGGGGCTCCAGTATCCCTGCGCACACCATAGAGCTTCATCATCCACATTTTCATTAAAATCCTAAAGAACACAATGGTTAATGTAAGACCTGAGGTTAAAAAAATCAAAGGAGTGTTTATGCTAAGTGTATCAGATTTACAGTATCTGCATGAAATTTTCAATCACAAGCTATCACAGCTGTAAAAATGGAATTTCAAAGAAGATAATTTTAACAAATAAGGAACCAACAACAAAGTGGAAATTAACATTGTTGTCTTGGAGGAAGAATTGACCATCTACTAAGTGAATATTAACTGCCCAAGAGATTCCTGGGCAAAAGCAGCATGGTTCACAAAGAATTAAGGAATACAACTCCAAAACAAGTTGAGAAAAGAGATGAGAAATCATTATGCTGAATCCGAAATGAGGTAAACTATCAAATGAATGGTGTTCAGTTTTACTTGCTGAGTTTTAACTGAGGATGGGAAAGTAAGGAGCATGTAGGATCTTAATGGAATATGGAATTTTTAAAAAATCCCTAAAATTAGGAAATTTGCATGTGATAGGTAGGTGTTACATAAAACATTCTTCTGAAAAGTTGATTTATAGAGCTATTTTTCTTATTTTGAAAACAACAATGATTTTCCCTTTGGAGACTATCCAAAATTAGTCTGACCAACATAAAAGATATTTTGGATTAAATATATACACTAAGCTTGCCATCTGTAACAGCAATAGCATTATTACTGAATATTTTAGGCATTTGAGTTTTAAACGAGTAAGGAGTGCAAGCGAAAGAGAAGAGAGTGAGAAAATAATGAGAGAAAAAATCATAAGTAGGACAGTGGGAAAAAAAAAAAAAAAAGAAAACATAAAGACCATCTTTTCCTATGCTTTTTCTTCCTTTGTCTTTAAAAATAACAGGAAATTAAAATCAGGAATAGGTAGATTTGAGAGCCATTTTTACATATAAATCACCTGTGTAAGCAAAATGCATGGATGGAAACTAAATCCATTTGAAACAAAACACTGGATTACCACTATTAGGGTCATCTCTCAGATAATTCAGAATACATATCTGAAGGGTATGAAATGTTTTAAGGCCACAGGGAAAAAAAAAATAACACACAACACAACGCAGAAACAGTACTCAAGGGAAGGGAAAAGGCAAGAGGGTAATGGAGGGAAAGACACAGGCAAGTGTGAGAAGTAAGAACGGGTAAGAAAAGAGAAAAGAATCAAAGATGCAGAGAAAGGACATTTACACAAAGTGGAGAACTGTTGATAAAGCCTAAAAAGGAAGGTGAGAGAAACTGTGAACTCTGTGAACTTCATCTGACCTGATGAACATGTGATCAGCAGCAAGATTTTAGAAGCTATATATATCTTGTTGTGCATTAAATGGCACATCAGACAAAATATCTTTATCTCATTCCTTCTCCTAAAGGAATGTAGATTTTTTTTTTTCCAGAAGACTGCTAATCCCAAATCTACATATTTCCTGAAGCAACAGCATAAACCTGTAGCAAGAATGAACCCCACATTTTAAAAAGAGGTCTTTTTGTGGAAACTTTGGTATTACTTTTTAAAAAAAAAAAAGTGTATCACTAACTACATTACAGACTTTTAATCAGTAAGATATTTTTGCTGAGGCAGATGCTTACTCAAATATGATTTAAAGCTCCCTCAGATTAATTTTAACACCACATCTGAATCCAAAGTGAGACATCGCTGTGTCCCCAGGATAGGAAAATTTGTTGTTCATGGGCAATGAGGGAGAACGCTGGGGTGGTCCTATTGAACAGGGTTTAAGTTGACTATATTGTTTCATGTCATGTTTGAGATCATCCTTTGATTTCTGAAGTAAATTACACATCACTAGTGAAATTTAATAGGATGATTTATAAGTTGCATCATGTTTGTAAAGTTCCAGAATCAAGTGATGTTGAAGCTGAACATGAACAGTCCTATCAGCCATATACTCCTCTGCCAGTCTCCCACTGCACAACCCTGCTACCAATGGCACAAAGAGCAGCAAGTTCTTCAGTATCTGGTAGTGCTAATTGGCACAGTTTCCTTTCAGGAATGTGAAAGACATGGAAATGGGGAATGATCCTTCTTTTCTTTCCTCCCTACAAGCAATAGCACACCACAGTAAGCAAAATCCCCAGTGAAGAAGAGAAAACATTTGTATTTTTTCAGCAGCTGTCTGTGAATCTCAGGACAGGAGTGGCTGAGGGCAGGGATTATTCTGTGTGCCCAATACCCATGGAGCAAAAGCCCTGCTGATCTGAAATTCAAAAAACATTACACAAACCACAGATGTAACCTTTGCCCAGATGTTTATCAGAGATATAAACCCACCTGACTTCAGGCAACCTAGCCACTTCTGCCTGTCCCACAAACACCCACTGTTTACAGACACTTTCCTTGACATCAGCCCACCCCTGCCAAGCATGACTCCTCCCTCAGCTCTTCAAAGGAGGGCAGGGTTAAGGTTAGTGTTAAGGTTTGGGCCAGGGTTAGATCTGAAAGATTCCTTCCTAGGTAACTTTTCCTCTTGCAAGAATGCATCCTTGTATCATCCAGGTCAAGACTACCTCAAGTGGCTGAATGACAGTCTACTGCTTAGAGTCTAAGGAGATGTATTTTCCCTCAAAGAGCAACTCTCAAGCAAGAGCCTTTGCAAACACTCTTAGATGTATTACTCATTTGTTTGCAGCTCTTAGACTTTGAGTCTGTCTGGTATCTCTCTTGTTGAGAAGCCTCTTAAAGTGTAATGGAAAAGGGAGGTAATACAAAATCTGAGCGAGTATCTAAAAGCATTGCAGGAGCAGTCAGACTTTCATCTTCCCTTACCCACTGGGACTGTGTGAAAGCAGTCCTCATTAAATTATGAAATTGCTGTAGATATTCACAATGACCTTTTTGTCTTTAAAAAAGGGTCCTTTTATCTTATTTCTGCTAGGAGAAGTTAATTGAGATTTGAATGTTGTGCCTGGGCTGAACCCACTATAATAACTTCAAGAGGGGCACTAAGCAGTCATCACCTTGTAATATCACTTGGCCATTCTCACTGTGAAACTGTACACAAGTTTTCAAGATATGTTTGAGAGGAAAGACATTTCATGCCATTATCTTTTTCCCATATGCTGAAATTCTGCACTACTAACGCCTAGCAACACTAAATTTTTATATCTAAACCAGGGATTTACTGGTCATGTTCTAGACAACACACAACTGTAAATTATATATGGACATAATAATGATATACTTGCCAGATCACAAACTTCAATATATTTTTCCTTAGTGAATTATGATTGGGTTTTTTTACAGTATTTCATGTAGGTCACTCATCATATTTAGAAGCTGTTTAACTGTCAGAAGCCCACAGGAAACAAAAAGCCGTTTCATCTTCCTGAAACTCACACTCCCCACTAGTAGCAGTGTTGAGATAAAACTGGTGTTATTTTTTGAACCCTTGCATAATCTAAATGTACACCGACCAAAATACAGCATTTCGCAGCCACAACAAAGCAAGGAATTTGTATAAAGTGGAAAAAGGGCAAGTAGCTAGAAAAGCACTGGGATGAACACCAAGTTATAGCCACTAGCAATAGTGAACAAGTTTGCTAGTGTCAGGTGCACTACTTTAATGGATAAATAGTCTTATTATTAAACTATTACTTAGTAACATTGTTAGGAGCTTCATCAAATACACTACCATATTTAGAAGAAAATGTGTCACTCAAACTGATTGTTAAAGACATAGAATAGTTTTTTGCCATGCCAAATAATATTTTTCAAACTGACATCTAAAATAGAAAAGAATAAATATTTCAAGCTTTATTATTATTTCCATCTGTTAAGGTGTAGCATTTTCTACTGAGTTACTGGGCAATAACATTGAAATTAAAATTTGCAAAGCATCATGAGTCACTAAAATTAAATATTTTTTTTGCAGTAAAAAGTACTTAGAATCTTAGCATCATAGAATTACTAGGCTGGAGAAGACATCCTATAAAGTACATTGCGTCCAACCATTAACTGAGCATTACCAAGTGCATCACTGCATCATATGTCCAAGTGCCACATATGCGTGTTTTTAAGTACCTCCAGGGATGGTGAAGTCACCACTTACTTGCCTGGACAGCCTGTTCCAGTGTTTTACAGTCTTTTCAGTGCAGGAGCTTTTTTTCTGATATCCAGTCTAAACCTTATCTTCAACAGTCCCAAACTGGTCAATTCTTATTTCCATGACACTGTGCCACACAAGTAGCACTGTCCAAGGTTCCATTTCTTGTCCTATATGGTATGTTATTCACTTTGATAGTATGTTTGTCATCAATTTTATGAATTTTTTTTCTTTCAGAAATCTGTTCACTTATGCATTAGAAGGAGGACAACATTATCTACTACCTATAAGAAGACACTATCTCTGTCTTATTGAAATAAGATGTGTTAATAGCTGATGGGGTTAAGGAACAAACTTTAAGTGTACCTCTTTATTATTGCATTACTATTCAAGTGCCTTATTTATTTTCTGAACTAAAACTTTGACTAGTTCATTTTCAGGTTAATTATTTTTGCTGATCCTACAAGCATTCAGGCTCTATTGAGTGACAAGAGTGACAGATGACTTCATCAAGTTTAATTTTCAGTTCACATTTTAGATTAAGCCAGTACTTCATAATCAACTTTTTAAAAAAAAAAATAAAAAAAATAAAAATAAAAATAAAAAATAAAAATAAAAAAAACCCTGTGGATTGAAGTCAGTTTTCCACACACATAACTGCAGTACTAAAAATACACTGCAGGTGCCTTCCACCCCTGGAGACAACAAAAATCAATAAGCGGGATGGTATTGTTCAGCATGTTTTTACTGCAAAATTCTCTAGTCAGCAGTGGTTCTGTTTCTGGTCTTCTGCACAAACACCTCAGCTGAGATTATTGCTGAGCAGCTCAATGCCTACTTGAAAGCAAATGTGTTTCTACCCAAGTTTACCAGTGGAAGGACATGCGTACACCACAGTTTGGTAGGTGTTCTGTAACACACCACCTGGGCACAGTGTCAGCCCTAAATATAAAAGACAGGACTGCTTCTGTATTTCTTTTAAGGTTGAAAGGAAGGCAACGTACATCACCAGTGTACAGCAAGGCAAAGAGCTTAGCTCTGTTCCAAAGACAGGTTAGGACACCTGACTCAAAGTGTAGGGTGCATCACTCTCTGTCACTCCTTTTCTTGCAGAAAATGGGCGCATATATCCTCTATGGTTTAGATTTATATCCAAGGATGAGCAGAACCTCACACCTCTCCAATTACTACAGGAACATCCTAAGTCATTAACTGAGATAATGTATTTAATATTGAGATAGATTAAAAGAAGTGTTGCTCCTTCTTTCTCAGATTTTATCAGCCCCCTCTAGACATGCAGCTTCAGGCTCATGGGCTCCTCTCTCCTTGAGCACCATTTTCCCTCCAGAAGAAGGAGAAGAAGGGTTCTCTGCTGCCCAGTAAATCATTGTCTCTCCTTCACAAACTCAGGCTCACAAACAATATTCCCAGTTTCTTTTTCTACCAAAAATCTTCATACCTGAAGCCTATGCTCCCTGCCTCCTCTTGCAGAGTCACTTGTCCCCAGCCAAAGATGCAAGAGCTGGGCAGGCAGGAGCTGGCTGTCCTGTGCCTCCCAGGACACAGGCAGCACCTTTTCCTGCAGTCCAGGGACAATTTCCTAGGCACCTGAGATGCAGCAGCTGTTGTCCCTGGTCAGTGCTGTACTGAAGCCAAGAGACTGCAGGAAAGCAATCCCTCACTTCTGCTATGAGGAAGACCAAAAGTATTGCCCCTTGGATTGCACCGAGCCTCTAAATTGCCCTATATTGTAAAGACGTGGTTGAAGAATAGGAAATGACCTAGATAAGGGACTATACTTGAGGATGTCAAATGGTGTAACAACGTGGAAAGTGATTTTTCCATACAAATATTTTTTTTGAACTAGATATCGATTATCAATCCTGTTCCCACTTTCACAAAAAAAGTGGGTGAATCCCTCGAGCCTGAACAGTGGATTTTTTAGGTGAGGCACAGTGTGCGCAGAACTGGCCCCACCCTTTACTCCTGAGGTTCATCTCCCAAGGCCTAGCAAGCTTGGACGGTGATAGCGAGGTCCTCAGGATGTAGGTTTGGTTAGAGTATCCTTCTCTTAGATGGATGGCCTGACAGGGCTAAGTGAGCTCCATCTGCCCGGGTTGGGAGTTAGAGTTGTCCTTCTCACCCATCCTGCCCGAGGACACACTTTGTCTGACCCTTAAGTTGAGACTTGACTAGCATGGGAGACCCTGCCAGAGGCATAAACCACCACCGCTACTATAGCTCACAACCTCATAAGGGCACACAAGCTTCTCCCCCACGACAAGGGGGTGTCTGTGGAAAAGTGTTCCGGCTACAACTAACAAGAAGGGGGTCCAAAAAGTGGTCTCTCTAATTTCAATTTTTACTTTACATTGCACCCTTAATTCAAACTGACCCTGAATGAGCATAAAAAAATGAAGACAGCAATTGATTATTTAACGCTACCTTAGATAAAACAAAAGCAAAATAATATTAACAATGATGCTCATCTGTGAACATTAAAGGGAAGAACAAATTGTTGATTCTATTCCTGAATACTGTAAATAGATGAGAACAGCCAGGTTAAGAACTTGTTAACACTGAAATCACTTATAGGTGTATGTTATTGTTGTTTTCATGAAGTGCAACTAATATTTGTCTTTGAATACTTCTACATTTGAACCAGAATTTTAGTATAATAAGAAAAATGCATGAAAAAATGTATTTGTTTTCCAGAAATAACTATGTGGGATTTTATTTGAGAGAGCTAAAGTAACTTTCTTCCTTTATTTTTAATTACATTTGTAGGTTCTACTTTGAAGATACTAGGAAAATTTTTTTAGCTTCATCCAAATGTTGCTGAAGTTAACAGGAAACCTCCCACTGAGTTCACTGTGTTTTGTATCAAATGCCTAGTAACCTCAGGAATGATTTCATTCATCCACTTTGGTCTAGTCATATTTTGAGAGAGGTGTCCCTCAATTTTCTTATTTAAATTAATTAGCAAAACATATCACAAAAAGACATTTTGTTTTCTTTTTTTCCATTTGTAAAATGAAAATATGACCTATTTGTTAAATACTTTGTGATACACTGATTTAAATAGTGTGGGTGCGTCTATATATATTTATTTTTATTTTTATTTTTTTTATGTATAGCTGACTCAATACTATTTTTCCATATATCTGTAGCTTCTTATCCACCAGCAGAAACTCTGGTTAGGTGACTTTTAAACATATTTAATAAAAAAGGAAAATTTTACGTAGTGTAACTCATCCTGCCAATTGTGTCACAGAAAACAAATTTATTCATACAGAATAAAGTCCTAGTCTGGCCATTAGTGAATTAAAAAATTAAANTATATATTTTATACCTACAGGTATATCAAGCTCCTTCACAATTTTTGCTCTGCTCCTCCTACAAAACTCTTTTGCCTCGCTGATTTTCAATTACTCCAAAAATACTTCTGTGTAATACTGCTCAGGGTTGTACATAACTCACTAGGGATTTAGATTCAGAATTTAATCCATTTGCTTAAAGACTAAACACGATACATCTAGTCCCTTGAAACAATAGTCTGTAACAAAGTATAGCATTGAACAAATCTGATATAAAAGACAGTACCAAGCACACTTAGTTAATGATCACATTTATTGAACAGCTGTTTTTCTACATCAGTTCATGTCCTGCTACACCTTCTAAACTTCAGTAGTTTTCTTTTTCCAAGGATTTATTTGTTATATTGCAGGCACAAATGTTACAAAAAGTCACATATGAAACATCAGATTGTATTTCGAACATGTAGCTTTGAATACAGGATATCCTTTCATGAGAGGGGAAAAAAAAAAAAAAAAAAGTGAAGACAAAGTGTGATAGTAGAAACCAAGTACTTCAGAGTTCTTCTTCTCCTTTTTTTTGCTGTTCATACTTAGCTATGGTCATTTATGTGCTTGTTCACCTTTACCAGTACTGTAGTTCAGTTTGAGAAACTGTCATGGTCTGTCATTATCTCTAAACTCAAACAAGATGTTATTAATATAATTAATAATATATTCTAAAACCACCACAAATTCTCAAACTGGGTCCTAAACAAATCATTCTACACTTCTGGGGGGGAAAAAANAGCAGAGCAGCGGCAGCGCCAAGTTTTTATAAAGTCGGCTCCGGGGAGCCGATGATGAAACGCTTTTCTCCTCCCTCTTCTGCTTCGCGCGCCGAGGGAACTTTAAAGCCGCAGGGAGCGAAGGGAGCAGGTGGGAGAGAGGGTTGGGCGAGCTCGGGTCGGGTCCGGGGTGGGCGTGGGACGGTGTTTGCCCACCCGTGGGGGACACCCAGAGCCCCGACCCACGGCTGTGCTCCCGGTTCGGGCGGCAGGACGTGGCTGGACAAGGAAATGGCACTGGCAGAGGAGCCTTCCCGCAGGGGAAGCGACTGGGATTTTAACTCAGTGTGCCCCCGAAGGGGCGAGAGGAAGGGGAGGCACCGTTCGGCAGGCGAGGTTTGGCTGCCAGGTGGTGGGAGGGGGAAACCGGGTGGCCAGACGGAGAAATCCCTCTCTGGGTTAAGGAGTTATGGAGGATAAAAAAGTCTCCTGTTTTTTCTTTCATTGGAAAAAGCTGTGTTTGTGAAGCTCCTCAGCGCCTATTTAAAATATATTTATTTTTATTTTTATTTTTTTTATGTATAGCTGACTCAATACTATTTTTCCATATATCTGTAGCTTCTTATCCACCAGCAGAAACTCTGGTTAGGTGACTTTTAAACATATTTAATAAAAAAGGAAAATTTTACGTAGTGTAACTCATCCTGCCAATTGTGTCACAGAAAACAAATTTATTCATACAGAATAAAGTCCTAGTCTGGCCATTAGTGAATTAAAAAATTAAAAGGTAGAAGAGCAATGTAATGGCTGCTAGTGTGGAGATTCATCCAAATTATCAGGTCTTGTCTTTTCAGGACAATGTTCCCCCAGAATTTCCTGCTTTGCTCTGATATTTCATGATTCAAAATCAGAATCAAGGCTGCCAAGCTGGGTGACTTTTTAAAAAGCTCCCACCATCACTCAATTACTACTTTAATTGAGTAAACTGCTTAATATTCATTACATTATTCACCAAGCTACTTATGAATATCCTAACAATAGTTTACAGGATTTTATTTGCGTGATTCATGCTGACAACTTTAAAGCAAAATTTCCACCCTGCCTTCTGGTCCACACTGTGAAAAGCAGATTCTTTAATTTAACATCTCCTAAAAGGAGTACATTTCCCTGTCTGTGATGAAAATTTATATGGTAGAGAGCAAAATCCTTAATATACTTGGTTTTTTTTTCCAGTAATGTTACTTTGGGTATATATATTTATATTTGTGTTTATGTGTAAGTATAAATGTGCATATATATATATATNAGTGTGATAGTAGAAACCAAGTACTTCAGAGTTCTTCTTCTCCTTTTTTTTGCTGTTCATACTTAGCTATGGTCATTTATGTGCTTGTTCACCTTTACCAGTACTGTAGTTCAGTTTGAGAAACTGTCATGGTCTGTCATTATCTCTAAACTCAAACAAGATGTTATTAATATAATTAATAATATATTCTAAAACCACCACAAATTCTCAAACTGGGTCCTAAACAAATCATTCTACACTTCTGGGGGGGAAAAAA
>VXAU01006079.1:15395-27719 GCA_013399695.1 Formicarius rufipectus
GACAATAAAGAGGAAGGACTTATCTTATTTCTCCAAGAACCTCATAGAGAGACCTCCAGCTGTGTATACTTCCAAAATTTCATCTGGTAATCCATAAAGACTTATTTTACAAGCAAGTCAAAACAGAAGATGAAATATAAGACCAAATTAGGCTGTGTTTTTTTTTAGCAAATAAGGATTTTCACCCTCATTCTAACACTGGCAATGGTCACATATCTGCCTTAATGTTCAGTAGGAATACAGATTTATTTTTTTTAATATCCTTATCAAGTTCTTTTTACTAAAGACAAAGGACATTAAGCATTCAACTATAACTATACATCTAACTCTCTAATATCATCTCTCAAAACCCTTTAATTAATCCCCAAAAGCTTATTATTATTCAATAAGAAAAATGAAAATAATATCCTTAGCCTTCTTTGTAGCTTCAAGATTCAAGACCCAACATGGGAGTAATGTGTCCTTCTTAATATTTACCAAAGGATTAAAGGATTGAGATTTTGGGGGAAAATTCCATGAGTGCATTGTAAACCCACACAGTTAGAGAAGACTCAGTGGTGTTCCCTGTACTATTAAGATCCCTGTTTTAAGATATGTTTTGTAGTTGACAAAGTCTATCACAAAATAAATATCTATAATGATAATTTTAGTCTGTGAAACTACCTTCACTCTGCCTACTTGAACTTACATGCAGAAAATCACCCTTAAAAAGTAATATGAGAAACCATAAAGGTGACCAGGTTAGAAGGTGGAAATTTCTAAACAGAATTAATGTCCTCTGAAAAATACTGTTAGAAAACTTGCCTGTCAGTTTGGGAGCCATGAGCCAGGGTACCAGGCCTGGGAACCAGAAACATCCCTGAAAAGTGTATCTGGTCTCTCTGAAGTATAGCTGAACTACCTAAAAACAAGAGCTATCCTAAGATACCACCGATAAGTGCAAAACCATGGGACTATAATATGAATTTATCATCTCAAAAGTGACAACAGTCTGGGAATATAAAATGGCATCACCTACTGCCTGAAAAACTGAAATTAACAGAATCCATTCTCTGCGCAAAGTGCTAAAGTTCTATGACTCCCTGTGTCTATATCTGAAAAGCAAATGTTTACCCAAAATGGAGCCCCTCTCTGGTATCTTCCCTTGCTGTGCACACTTCTCCTTTTCTACAGAGACTGGACTCTCCACATGAATTTTCTGTGAGATCTTGGACCTTCACTGGAGACGTCTGTGTGGCTCCATGCTCGATGGCACAGATCACCTCTGAAGTGAAACTCGGTCTACTGACTTAGTAACCCTTTATTTTGTGACAGAGCTGGTTGTTTTGTGACACGTACCGGGTTTACCCAATTTCAGAAATCAATTTATTTGATTCTAGTGCATATGGCCATGCCCAGGCCCATTTGTGAAGCAGATAGAAACAGACAAATGAGGTGCAAGTTGAATAATTTGAGGAATGTTTATTTCTACCTGAAAGTTGATATAAAATTACAGGAGATTTAATTTTTTTTTTATTTTAAATAAGTTTTTGAAGAAGCTACAAGGTCAGACTCCAGAAATTCTAGACACAGTAAACTCATATATTTGTAGCCATAAGCATGTGACTATTACACCCACCAAAAATTAATAGTTGAGATGCTAGATTAAGCCTACCTGTCTTCTGAGTGAGAGTTTTGTAGTTGACATCCAAGTTGGTTTAATATCTCTTAATGATTCCATCATCCTAATTATTCTACAATTAAGTCTGAATATTGTAAGATTAGCTCACAAATCAACACCAAAAGGCTCAAGCAAGAATTACCAGGATAAATTCTAATATTCTTACTTTCTTGGGACTGCAAGATGGTTCTATTTTCATTTGGCCTTTATGTGGACTTGAAGTACTATGAATCTTGCTTAAAGGTCTCAGAGGATCCTGGTCTGATAGCAATAAGACAGTAAATTTTTATCATGGTTGTAATTATCCTGACATCAGTGGGAAATAATTTCAGTGACCTCAGAGGACTTTCTGTATCACTGCATCTCAAAACGAATCTTGCTCTGGTGTTACTTTAAAGTGAACAAGGACAGTCTTATTCCACATAAAGAAAGAAGTTCAGAATATGCTTAGAGAGGGGAACAACAGGGAAAAAAAAAAAAAAAAAAAAAAAAAAAAAAAAAAAAACAAAAAAAAAAAANNNNAAAAAACCAAACAAGAAAAGGAATGGCATTATACAGAAAAATTTGAACACTCAATTTTTTTTTTTTGCCAGGGACTCCAGAGGCTTTAAGCTGACCTAAGCACTCTATGCTTTCTATTGCATTCCTGGCATGCTCTGCACAGCTTCTACCCCCAGTCCTGTTTTAACAACCAGTGAAGCAATTCTGTTCCAGGTGTCAGAGCCATGTAAATGCCAAAGCCCTGTGCTTTGCCCCAGCTGAGAATATCACCTGTACATGAAGTCCCACAGATGTCAATGACAAGGCAAAGGATACTTCATGCTGTTCCCAGGCAGAGGTTTATGCTGTCAGACCTCAGCACTCAGTTTTTTCCAGACATCAGCATGAGATACTCCTGTTAACACTAATAAAAATGTCAAAGAAGAAAGGGAAAAAAAAAAAAAAGTGAGGAACTTCATTCATTTCAAAGGACTAAAACCAAGGATTACTTCATTATTAAGTTTATTCTCGTTGTTTTGGAAAGGATATAACTTTTTGTCCTTGAGTAAGAATGATTTTTAGTAATACAAACCCAAAAATCTGGACTCCTTTTAAAATTTCTGCCTTGAGGCAATCCTTATGCACAGTTGGCTTACACAAATGAAAGATGGGATGGAAACAAATCTCAGGCTAAGATTTTCCCTGACCTACATCTTGAATGCATGTTTCCTCCATGAGATCCAGGATTGTTTATGCTCTCTTAAAAACATTGTGTGAATTGCATTGCTGGTAGATTGATAGTTGACAATGAGACAAGTCAGACCAGATTTTTCTTGTAATTGTTTAGCTTTCATGTCAGTATCTGTGCTTATCTCCTCAGCCAACTATCAGTGGCAGTCAGGAACCAAATGCATTAATAAAATTCATACCTTTCATACAGCAAGCAGACACAAGAGTTTCTGCCTGCTCTAAGTCAGAAGAGATTCTTGTAATAGATATTTGCATAGGAAGAAATCAATATCATATAAAATAATTTTATATCTTCTCAAAGAACTTTTTCATCACAATGCATTAAATGAGTGCAATATAAAAATAGCATTGAAATCAGATTAATTTAAATGAAGACCAATATCTGGAAACTGTATTATTATAGTTGGGTATAATTAGAGGGGAATGTTACTTCAGATAGGAAATGCTGCAATTACATAAAGAACTCCTTTGGAACAGGAAAATTTACAAGAAGTGTCCTTTAAGCATCATTGTCCTTTTTCTATGAACAGACAGGTGGCTTCAGGTTATAAATTAGAGCTTACTCCTTACACCTTTTAAATGTATTTGATTGCTAAATATGTACGCAAATTGAAAACCTCTAGGATTTGTAATAACACAGAAATGAAATTACAGTTATAGAGCAGCATTTTTATCTAAGAGTGAAAAAACTATTAAAGGAGAAAGACAGGGATAAGAAAAGCTGATGAGTCACAGATAGAAAGCAAACATATAACCTGTTACATGCATTGCTTTACCTGGAAGAAACCACAAGCCAGTAACATGGAAGATATCTCAGACCTCCTCCAAGCCACAGCTGGTTGGTAGAGTTTACATTCAGAGCCACAGGATTGTTTCTCTCCCACGTTACTCACCAGTGGTCTTCTGGGAGTCAAAACCTATCAGCCTTTCACCACCGGTATCAGGGATAGTCCACCATCACTGAGAGGGCCCTTTTTCCTGGACATGACTTTTGTAAATTACTCTGTGTTGAACATGGAGCCTGTTGCTACTAAAAAAAGCCGTGTATCTGCTTAAGCCATCTGCTTCCAGCCCCTTACTGGATGAACACCCTCTGTGTCCATCCCCAGTGTGTGCCACCCATGGCCCGTGGCTGACTCTGCTGTCTGATAGTCAAGTTTCAAGGGTCCAGCCATCCCGTACAGCACTTATGTCCCCTATGAAGTGGTGGGACAAGCACACCTGATCTGCTGACCTCTCCCTGTTTTCTGCAAAGGCTGCACTATTCAACAGCCTAGAAGCTTTTACCATCTGTTTGAAAGATTGATTTTATGTGAAAGTAGAGAGGAGACATTTTAGCAACATACTCAGTGGTAAGGGCTGGCATTGAGAGCTTTTACAAGACATGCATGAAGGAAGTCCAGCATCAGGAGCCTGAAAAATACGTGTGGATTTAAGACCTTATAAGCAGTTCTAAAAAAAAAAAANTGTCTTTTGTATTTCTTTAATTGTAGTGCTCTACACAATTATATTGGGCCAATTATACTTCATGTTATGATGGTTTAATTGAATAAATTGGATTATTAGAACTGAAAAGAGAATGGCAAAATCATGGCTTCCCTAGCCCTAATCAACAAAAATAGAGTTTAAACAATAGTAATTGTAGTATTTCTTCGGATAGCAAAAAGACATTCAAAAGTATCTCCTGTCAAAAACCTTTTGTCTTTCTGCTAAGGAGTACTCTTGGGGAAGCTGAGTAATACATTACCATAGGATTGAAGGACTACCCTTAAAATCAGGATTCACTCAGGATTTTTCTTACCTAAACAAGCAGACAAGCAAGCATCCCCAAGATCCAAAGAAAACTCCCCATATTTTGCACAACTTTGCTCTTCAGAGACCTACACCCTAACCAAATTTTTCCCATCCCCAAGACACCTTGGCCTTCTTTTGGACAAATAAAATGAGATTTCATAGAGAGGTCATCTTTTGGCTTCCACCTGCAAAGGTTCACAGGGTAGTCAAAAAAGGATGACAGAGATAAAGTTCAGTGTTTGGGTTTGATCCATGGGAGATGTTTCAGGGTTAGTGTTACTTTTCAGTGAGATCTGTGCAGTCTTGGTTCTTACTGTACACTGCAAATACACGGGCTGTTCTTTCACAAATCCTATGAGGAAATAGTAAAGTTGCTTCTTTCTACAAATGGTTCTGAGACCCAGTTTTAAATATCTTCTTTTCTTTGAGGAGACTAAATTCATGTATTTCGATTTTCTAAAGAATATCTAGTCCACAAGGTGTAAATTTATCTGACCTGTCCCATTCTGACTTACAGCAAAATCATACAGTACCAAAGTCACAGTGATGTTGGTTGGAAGGCACCTCTCATGGTCAGTCTCCTGCCCAAAGCAGAGGTACCTCCAGCACCAGATCAGCTCTGCCATGGCTTTGTCTGCTTCAGTCTTGAACACACAGAAGGGCAAAGATTGCACCACCACTCTGGGAAACCTGTTCCAGTGCCACATCACCCTCTCAGTGACACAGGATCTCCTAACACTCTGTTGTAAACTGGACAAGCTTGTGGCTGCTACTTATTTTACCACCTAATCATCTCTGGCTCCATCCCCTTTGAATACATAGACATACAGAGCTCATAAACAGTCCCTCAGCATCTCTTCCTCAACCTCAGATGGCCCATGTGCCCAAAACTCCAGTTCACCATCCACATTCCTTCTGTCACTAGGTGCCTAAAACTGGGTGCAGTAAATGAGTTACAACTTCACTAGTACTGAAAAGAAAGAAATAATTTTTTTCTCTTTTAGGTCTTCTGGCTTTAATTCCTTTAAGGTCACTCAGTATGTAGCTTTTTATACATATTCTTCTGGTTCATATTCAATCTAGTCAAAGTCGCCAGGTACTGCCATGGTGAGAGACTGAGCAAGTGTCTGAACGGGTCTACAGTATCCACCCTTGTCGTTGTTTTACAGATGTATCAGTCTTTATTTTTGTTTGTTCTTTAATATTCTTGGACTTAATGACCCCTTCCAACTTGAGTTATTTTATGAATCATTGGCCCCCACCTAAATCCCCATGAATCTATTGCTATATTTACTACAAGTGAAATTGTTATATACAGTTTCTCTGGAGAGATTAAAAGGTGTCAGACATATCAATTTTGTATTTTATATTTCAATGAAATATGATATCCAAGAACTAAATAAAGGAGGACACTTGTTAGACTGTTACAGGTACTTGAAATCTATAAGGAGCTTCTGTTCTAGCAATTAAGAGAACTCTCATGAGGATATCAAAGAAAATTAGCTTAAAGATCTAATCTGTCTTGTAAGATAGTAAAATACCTTGTTACAAGAAAGAAAAAAAATGTGAAAGTCAGGGAGAATCTGAATCAATAGTGAAAAAAATTGCGAAGCATAGTTAGAACTGTAAAGCTGAAGCTCACTTTTATGTTTTATTAAATATATTCTGGCTGAAGCAACTCAGTTGTACATTGTGTGAACTACACATCAAATTTGAAATAACTGACCCATTAATCATAGATGAAAAGTTAGCAGTAGATTTAAAATACCTACTACATTTGATTATGAACTTAGGATTTCCTATAAAAGGCTTATACTGTTATAAGACAATTTTCAAATGTCATGAAGACCAAATACAATCAGTTCAGGATGGATTCATTGTAGAAAATTGTATTTGAAGCCTCATATTTTCTTCTTATAGTATATAACCTTCTCTTTTTTAAACTTCAGATGTTGCAATTTTTGAAGCTATGTCCAACTCATGCTAAATATTTCATCAAAATAAGACATGTATAAAACTACAAAAAAAAAGGATTTTCAGTGGATTGATGAGCTGTTAGGACAAGCCACATTAAGATTTTCATTTAACTTCAACCAAACTCTCTTCAACTTCTACTTCAACCAAAAGGTATTTATTCAGAATCAAAAAATACTTCATTAAGTGGGATTAAAGTTATAGAGAAACCCTGACATTTGTAATGGTCATTATCAGCCTTGTGTTTTGTGAATGTCTAAACCTGGAGCAATGAAATGCTATTTTGTTAATGATATGCCATATCATAGAGGTATTATTCCAATACATAGCTCCTCTGTAGTGACAAGGATCAAGAATGTGTCTGTGCATGTACAATTACACTTGTAAGCAAATATACAGGTAGAGAATTTGAAAAGTCAGCAGATCTGCCTCTACTGGCAGTTGGCTATTAAGAAGGATTGTGAGGATTCATTAGTCAAAGGTAATTATCCATCTCAGTCCTCTGAGTAACCAGCTGAAAGGAAATTAAATAAGGGAGAATAAAACCAAATTCCATGACATGTGATGGAATACATTCAAAAAAGTATAGATCAGTGCAATATATTTATTTTCCTTCACACTCGTCATCATTTTTTTTTTTTTTTTTTTTGCATTTTCTGTCTTCCAAACTCAACTCTTCAGTGTGACCCTTTTCAAAGTGTTATCCTGACTGCATTGTTCTGCCCAGGAGAACATATAGAAACTTGCATTTCTTTTTCATAAATATCCTCCACATTTTCAGTAATGTCATGAGATCATCATCATCATCATCATGGCTGGACTTTGGAAACAAAGATTTGGGAGGGTTTTACCCATGCTTGCTGCAAGCGCGGTGATGGCTGATAAGGCCAATGTGAGATAGGCAAGTCCGGTTGCAAAAGGCACAGCAGAAAGTTTCTGTAGGTGGCACTGTCAAGGCACGGTTCTTTCTGCATTGTCTTTTCTCCTCCAGACTGATTCTGTGTGCTTTTTCAAAGGAGACCGCAACGTTATAGATTGTGTGTCTGCATATCTCCCGATTGGAGGCCAGGGTGGACCACTGGTGGTGGTCAATATGGCCAAGGCTGAGGTGTTGTTTCAGGTAGTCCTTGTATCTCTTCTTTGGGGCTCCTCTCTTGTGGCAGCTGGTGGCGAATTAACCATAGAGCACAATCTCAGGGAAGTGGTGATCCTCCATCCTGGAGATGTGCCCTGCCCAGCACAGCTGCGTTCTCAGCAGCATGGCCTCTATACTGGTGACCTCTGCCTGTTCCGGAACAGACACATTAGTCATGTAATCAGACCAGCTGTCATGAGAAGGAAGATGACAAAAGGGTCAAGGAATGTCATATTCATGCACAAAGTCAACATTTGTAAGAAGTGCAATATTTGGAAAAAGTTTATTCTTTCCTCATGTTGTTTTCCATGTTGACAAAGCTGAATGTTCCTGTAGTAGTCATGACAAACAAATTCCTTTGAAGTTCCTGTCTTGCTAAAAATTAGTTGTCTATTATGCAAATAGTCCTTGTGGTACACTTTATTCCTTAAGAGCAGTGGCAAGCCCCACCTTTTTGGCAGCTTTCTCTAACTATTCTATCTATCACCTAAATGTGTATGTTGGCTGTGCTTGGTGGTGGAGATAGGAGGGAGAAGTATATGTACAGGAACTCCTCTTGGACACTTATTCAAAATGCACACACAGCACTTCTTTCACCCATTCCTATTTTACTTTCTAGAACTGACCCAAACCTGCAGAAGTCTATGCAGTAATGCATTACAAATAAACAGGAAAGACAGAGGAGAGAAAAAAATTGTCCTAGGGACTTAGCTGTGCAACTGTAAGCACTGTTGTCCCAGAGTAGACAAAGAGTAGTTTACAACTCAGGAATAAAAAGGTACAAACAGGATGAAAAAGAGAAATGCTGCACCATATAAAATAATTTCAAAATCAACTCAACTACTCTTTAATTCATTCTTCTCTCTCTTTTTCAGTGTTGTTTAGCAGAACTACAAATACTTGAAGCAAGCATTCTTTTTCAGGAGCATAGCACATGACTGCACACCACTGGGAGGACTTCATCTGGTACAGATTTAAAAAAAAAAAAAAAAAAAAAGAGGCAAAAGAACCTCTATAATGATCAAAACCCCTCTTATTTGACTCAGATAAAATTTCTCTATTGATTTGGAGTATATAAATGTAAATTATCCTCACATAGCAGTCAATTCTTTCATTTAGAAGGAAAACTTACTTCAATTTTACTTTGATACAGTGTCACCGTTTTCTTTCATTCCACTGTAACTCCTCCACACTTGTTTCTGTCTAGTTTAATCTGTCTTCCTATTTCAAATCTGCTCAAACTCTTTTGTTTTTCTTTTTGTTTTCCCCATCTCTGTTTTGCTCCCAGAGATAAAGTAGTACAAGACATTTCTGGCTTTTCTTTACCTTCAATTTTGCTTACATATTTTTCTTTGAAAGATGGTTGAGCCTTCATCTGAATTCTTGGTTTCTCCCTGTATCAACAACATGTTAACTTGTACTGATATTTTAGTTCTGAATATTTTTTGTTGAGTATCATACTGATGAAGTGTTTTTTTGGCTTCCCATGTTTTTTCAAAAATTGTTGTCTTTTGTTTTATATATATTGCAGTAATATTACAAGAATGATAATGTGGATAGTACACATTGCAATGCACTATTACTTTGATGCTTTTATTTTATGAAAAAGTGTTTGGAATACAGATACTGAAAATTTTAATTATAAACTTGAAGAAAATGAACAATGTTGTTCATTTGTTGTTGTTGTTGGCTGGACTTGGCGAACGAAGATTTGGGATAAGCCTGTGCAATGGATTTTTTAGGTGAGGCACAGTGCGCGCAGAACTGGTCCCACCCCCTTTACTCCTGAGGTTCATTTTGCCATGGCTGAGCAGCTCGGATGGCGACAGCGAGTTCCTCCAGGATTTGAACCAGCGCCGTCAGAGGAGGAGCCGGCTCCACAGGCGGGGGCCTACGCCACTCGGCCAATGCCCGCCGCCTCTCAAGTGTAACATCTCAGATTAACATTAAAGAAAAAAAAAAACACACACACAAAAAAAAAAAAAAAAAAAAAAAAAAAAAAAAAAAAAAAAAAAAAAAAAAAAAAAAAAAAAAAAAAAAAAAAAAAAAAAAAAAAAAAAAAACGAAACAAACAGAAAAGCAATTATGTCAGGTTGTTGAGCAATCCTGGGAGCCCACGTGGGTCAGAGCACCAGGGGAAGACCTCGCCTTATCCTCTCTGCTGCCAAATGACACAAACGTGGCACTTCAGCCACGCCTGCAACACAAGCTGGGGCAGGGAAAACACCTGTAGTGACTTGGACAGTAAAAATAGACTTGTTTCCTTTCTTGACCCCGTTTGAATAACCGATAAAATTACCATTTACGTAGAACATAGGTGGACTCTACTTGTTTATCTCACTGGATATTCAAACAGCTCATCATTATGGGAAGTTCCTTCTAAACAGGTTTCTGCACAATCCCATTAGACCAACTGAAGCTAAACACAATAATTTGTCAATAAAAGCAGAAATACCTACATCTCTGAGGAGACTGTAAAGAAAACAGGTGAGAATTACTAACCTAACGTGAATTATGAAAATCATTCTTGCTGGTTTTTTTTCTAGATGTATAACTGAAGCATATAAATATCCTGCAAGAACAGGAAGTTGACAAACCTTCAACATTACTCCATGCGAGCTAGTTTTTTTCTATTGTGTAAAAATATTTGGATTTTGAGCCTGACCTGTAATGGTTTGTTAAATGTGATCTACAGTCAGAAAAACAGTTATTTAGTTCTAAACCCTAAAATTCAGGGATGTACTTCTAGTGTAATAAGAACAATATCGAGGAAGAAGTATCGTGTTCAATTTTAGTCATTCAACTAACACCAAAAAATGACCTAATACTGTAATAGTTGCACAGAACAGCCCCTAGAAAAAAAAAATAAATGGATAGATAGCCTTTTGTATAAAAGGAGACTGAAAATATTCTCTACTGTGCAGTCTAGTAAAAAATAAGGCAACTGGGGATATTATTGCTGTCTGCAAATATGGCTGATGGTGTAGCTAAACACCAGGAAAAAAAGAAGGGCTGAGTAAGGTGAAAAACGGTGCTGACTTGAGAATCCAAAAGTATAACTGTATGTATGTAAGTGTAGGCTGTAAGTAAGTGTCACAGCCTTGAGCACCTTCCAGCTTCCAGTTTAGCTGGCTGAGCCCAAGGATGACAAAAGCTTCTCTGCAGAGAGTTGTGAACACGATCTGCCTCGTCTTACCTTGAGAGCCCTTGCAAGCTGAGGGTCTTATACTGAACCCTGCAAGAGGTACACAGTGGTGCTTCTGTGGCTGCAAACCATTCTGTGCCTCACCACTCCTCAAATATCACTACAGAATCTCCCAAATGGAGTTGCCAAGGGAGAGAAGGAAACATTTTTACAGTGAATCTTATGTTGAGCAGTGTTGGTAGCAAGAGCAGTCCCCGTGGCCTGGCAGGTTCTGTCCAGCCAGCTGTCCCTGTGACAGATAACAGTGCAATGACAAATACCACAACCAGTGGCTGCTGACAGATATTCCAAAGAAACCCACAGGGACACACAGAGAACAACTGGTCCCAGGAGAGAGCCCTGTCAACAGGTAAGCAATGGCTCAGTGTGCCCATTTAACTTTTGCTGCAAGCAACCAAGTAATTCATAAATTTCCTATACTCATTTTTTATGACTGCCTCCACCTTCCAGAAAAGGTGGATGATTAACAACGCAGGAATACAGTCTCCATTTATCACCTATTCCCTGACTCCCAATTAACAAAGAATAAACTGTCCCAGATCTTTTAGAGAACCTCAGACATAGGATAGCAGAGACTGAACATACATTGTTCTCCCGCTCCCAAACTTACCTACAATTTTCCTTCTCTCTGTATTCTCCCTGTATACTCTTCAACAAGTTGGAGAAATAGGCATTTAGCTGCTGGTACCTAGTCTTCAGCAGTGGCAATGATATACAATTGTTTGTATAACTAAACTATAGACAAACACTCGCACTTTGTGCTGAGAAGAGCACACTGTTTCCACTGGAGGCAAATGTAATCAATTCTAATATCACATACACTAGTCCAAAGTCTCCTGCTTCACTCTGGGTTTTTCACTTTAGAAGGAAGAGAATTTCATCCTGTTTATATGCACACATGTTCTTTTCAGCATATCCTAATGATTTCTTCTAATCTCATTCTGTGGCAGCTGTCAATACTGTCTTGACTCAAGTCATAACATGGCTTGTGAAGTTGACAGACAACGGAACCAGCTGCAACTTGCAACTGCAAGAGGTGGCAACAAATATCTGGGGAACCAGTGGGGAAGTGAGAAGGTGTTTTCAAACCTGTTTTTCAATGTATGAAACCACTAACACAAGGATGTGCTACTTTAGTTTTATTATCATATTCAGGATGAAATGCTATCTTTTGAGAGCTGACACCAAATCCTTCATGACTGCACAATTCATGCCTATCCTTAGCAACCCTTTCACCCTTTTCCTTAATCCATACATCAATAGGGGATCTCTTGTGGTGGTTTTCACCCAGTGTCCACCCAGACCTTCAGGCTCCTCCGCCCCCCC
>VXAU01006079.1:27757-43274 GCA_013399695.1 Formicarius rufipectus
TTGCTCTTGTCCTGTGGGTCACTCCATGGGGTGCAGTCGAGTCTCTGCACCCCGATGGTTTCCGTGGACTGCAGGGGGACAACCTGCTCCACCACGGCCTGCAGGGGAGCCGCAGCTCTTAATCTTTCCCCTGCTCCTGTGGGATCCCTCCCATGGGAGATAGTCCTCAAACTTCTCCATCATGAGTCCACCCCCCGGGCAATACTTCTACCGGGGCAAAAACCTGCTCCAGGTGCATCTCCTTCTCCAGGAGTCATGGCTGCAAGTCTCTTCCAGGATCTCTCTCCATCCTGGGTCTCCCACGGGGCAACAGCTCCTTCAGGCATCCACCTGCTCCTCCAGGGGCTGCAGGGGGTCTCCAAACCCCAAAAGATCTCCACGGGCTTGAGGGGGGTGGGGGGAGGGAATAGCTTTCAGTCCTTCCCCCCCCCTCCCTACTCCAGCATAGGGTTCTTCCTTCACCTCCTTCTGCTCTTCTCACCTTGGTCTCTCTCTGTCTGTGTTGTTATCTCAAAGCTGGAATTTTCAACTGCGCAAACACTCCAATTCTTGAATAGGTATCACAGAGGCATAACTATAATTTTAATTAGCTCAACAGGACAGGAGAAACTTCTAGCAGCTTCTAACAGAAACCATACTGGAGGCACCCCCTTCTACTAACATTTACCTACAAAAACCCATGACATCTCTGTTTCCCCACAGTTCTTCACAGACTGGATCATGGGCCAAAAAAAGAGGAGCACAGCTCTGTTAGGAAGGGTGCTGCACGATTTTTACACACATGTAAAATCAGCAGAAAATGTTGCTGAGGCACAGAAGTGAAGAACTTGGGAGTGATGGCATTTTATACCCATTAAGTGGAAAGTGCAAATAATTACACACCCATAATGGAAAAACTCAAGGGAATTTAATTCAGGGAAGTGGCCCTCAGGCAGATTCATTCTTGCTCCCTAGAGCTACATGAAATATAGGTTATACTCACAGTTAATGTTAGAAAAGTGGAGTTAAAATCATGCCCTGACAATTAATAACCCGAGATTACACAAAGTGCTCATTGATGGTGTTTTGTAACAAAATACACTGATGTGTTAAGTGGTTTCTGATAGTCCAATTCAGATTTCAGATGCTTTCATTAATCAGAAGTGTGAAGCGTGTAGTAGAGCTCTGTTCTAGCAGTCTTCAATTTATTATTTTTATGACTGTGTAATTTTTAATGTGATTGTTACCTATCCCATAGGCACGTTACTCTGCAGGATACTATATTGAGCTGCTCATAGCCCCTTCTCTGATATGTATTTAATTTCTCCAAATAGCATGAAAACTCCTTAGTTCTTTTCTAATTCAGGTGCTCAAAGCAGTGAAAAGGAAGAAAATGTGTCTCAGAATTAAGAAGTTGCAATATATGTTGTTGAAAAATAAAGGAGGAATGAAAAGGCACTTAAAATCTTTTTGGAAGGAAGAAATGTCATAAAGGATTTTGATCCATATATACTTTTGTTCAGAATGAGAAAAACAGATTTTTAGATTGTTGAAAATATCTTGTGATTTCTTTTTCCTTAACATATAAATAACAATGCAAAGAAAGTAAAATACAATAAAATTAACTCTATAATTTAAGGAGGACAATGGGCACAAGGACTTAACAACACTTTCTACTGCTGTAATAAAGCAACATTAAAACTGAGAAAAAATAAAAAGTGGTTACTTTAGCAACCTGGATTAACTCCCAGATTACCCAGAATTCTCACATGTTACTAGTACATCACTTGTTCATAAATCAAACTTAGTCTGTTAGTAAACCAGGGTTAGCCCTGCATCCCCTTGACTAGTCCCTGTGCCAGCAGGAGTCCCAGTGACATACTTGGCAGTCCAGCAGGGCAAAGCAGTGTGAGACCCAGTAGGGATGTAAGTGTCATCATAAACCTAAGAGGAAGGAATAGCTCTAAAAAGGGGAGAAAATTTCCCTGTTACACTGATGGGTCCATAAGTGAAAGAATTACAGCTGGAGAAAGCATTTTTGTCTGAATAGTAGAGATATTTTTAACTGATGTTTTCTTCTGGAGCCTGGTATATATCCCTGAGTTAAGTCAAAATTTAACAGAAAATAATAGTGCTTACTTCTGAGAATGAAAGAATAAACACATTATAAACCCATAAACCCACTTTCTTTCATTTCAAATATTGACAATGTCATTTACTCGCTCAGTTTTCAACAGATCACAGTATAACCAGAGAAGAACAACCACAGGGACTAGTATATGCGGGGGACCACCCAGTTTGGAAGAAAAGAGCTTGGGCATCCTGGTGGACTCCAAGTTGAACACTAGCCAGAGATGTGCCTCAAAAAAAAGAAAAAAAGGAAGTGTTATCCTGACCTGCATGAGGCTGCAGCTGTTTGGGAGAGATTCTTGCCCTCAGCACTGGTGAAACCACGTCTGTAGTGCTGTGTTCAGGTCTGGGCTTCCCAGTACAAGAGAGACATGGGTATACTGGAGGGAGTCCAACAAAGGGACACAATCACAGTTAATGGACTAGAGGATCTCTCCTCTGAGGAACGGCTGAGAGAGCTGGGGCTGCTCAGCCTTGGCAAGAAAAGTCTCAGGGGAGATTTTATTAATGAATGTAAATAACTGGAGGAATAATACAAAAAGGATGGAGCCAGGCTATACTCAGTGTTGCCCAGTAGCTGGACCAGAGACAATGGGTACAATTGGAAACACAAGAGGGTCTCTCTGAACATCAGGAACCACTCTTTCTCTGTGAGGATAGGTAAACTCTGGCACACGTTGCCCAGGGAAGTGATGGAGACACCCTCCTCAAAGATGTTAAGAAAAAAACATCTAGACATAGTCCTGGGCAAATGGCTTTAGGTGGCCCTTCTTGAGCAGACTTTTAAATATCCCTTCCAATGTCAAACCTTCTGTGATTATATGAATCACATTTTACCTTGTTCACCTCCTCCAATGACACAAAAAACAGCACCGTCCTCTAGCTTCTCAAGGCACATTCCATGAACTATAGCTCCATCTGTTTATACACCCCACGAGCAGAAAAGCATAGTTTGCACATCATGTTGAATTTCTGTATTGCAATCAATTTATTAGGTGAACTCAAACACTGTGTCATCCTTTTATCATCACACATAATCTGGCATGATTTTCATAGTAATTGAATTCTTTCTGTAGAATTGAACAGGAATCTGATTTTCTGTCTTCCTACAGTTTTCAATATTTCTGTTAGTTGCTCATCTCCTGTTTTGTACTTCTCGCATCTTTAGCACAAGACAAAAGAAAAATCTCACATTTTAATGAGGTGAAACTGTGTGAAGGAAACAACGTTGCAATAATCTGAACTATACGTGTTTCAGTCACTGACAATTTCAAAATAATGTTTGAATTGCTGAATGTTTCACTTTGATTGCGGATTTTTAAAGACTTTCATGTGCTACAGATCATTCTACAGCAAAACCGGAGAAATTTAATTTTTTTAAGCAGACTGTTTACATATCTCTTTTAGGAAAAAAAAAAAAAAAAATTTTCTGGGGTTTTTATCAAGATAAGAAAGTTGACACAACAGACATAGGCCTCCTGAGAGAACTTTATTCCAACTGAAATGAAAAAAAATAGTGCAATTCTTTTTATACCCTGTGCAATTCAATAGTTCTAGCTCTGAGCTTAAGTAGTGAGCACTCCATCCTGTTATTCATATGGCATTTGATTTTAGTAAATTGAGACAACTTGGAAAATGGTAGTGATCTTAGGCATGTGCCTACACTCTCCATTCTTAAATGAGCTAGCAAGTGTCCTTGATACAATACTCTTTCTGCCTTGAACCAAATGCAAAATTTACCAGAAGATAAAGCAACTAAGTGATTTTTCAGCCAACATCAGTGGGAGTAGTTTATCCTATGAAAACTCCCTAAAAGGCAGAGAACATTTGTAGTTTTCATTTATAACATGAACAAAAACTTGTGGGGGTTTTGTTTTAGTTGTTCTCAAGAACTGTAGCTTGCAGCTCTCCCCTCTTAAAAACAGTATTTTAGCTGTAGCTTTTCTTCCTTGTCATTCGGGTTTTTTGCTTCGGAGTCTTGTAGATGTCATAAGCACTTGTAAAACTGAGGTAAAGCAGTTAGGTTCAAAGGAGGAATTTCATGTTTTGATGCATATTTGAATCTTATCTAAGCTCTCAATTTCGCTATGGAGAGCTCAGTAGAACGCTCTTTTCTTCTCTGTGTCAAACTGCTCTTTCTCATCTGACAAATATTCATGATTATGTGAATAAATTTCCAGTATTCTGAATCCGAGAAATAATTAATACATTAGATTTTAATATTCCTGCTTTTAAGCAGAGCTCATTAAAATACCAAAAGGAATGAAAACAACTTTTTAATTTTTCTGATACTTTTAAATCACAAAGTCAGACCAAAAAGTTTAATTAAATATTGTCGCGCACTGCTTTTCTTTTATTCCATGTTCAATTAAATTAATACTTTTCTTGCTGAATCTCTCAGCACATGCTTGTCTTCACACAGTACTACTAAAGGAGAACCTCCTCTGCATTTGTGGGCAGTGTTATTTTGTCTGACCTCAACGAATAATTTATACTGTAAAACTCCATAGCCTTGTCCCAAAGGCATAAGCACTCTCTCTTGCACAGTACACCCATGACCTGCCTTTTTACAAATGCAAGGTACAAGTAGTTTCTCTAAAACCCAAGTTTCACTCTACCTTTCTTTCAGAAACTCACATGGCCCAGAAAAAAGCAATTTTTTTTCTTAGGAGAGGTTAAAAAAGACCTATGTAACCTCAGATGTGCTGGTTCTCAAGCTTTTCTATATGTACTCTTGTACTACAGTTTTTCTTCCCTCTTTTGCAGGCACTGGACTAACATCAATCTGCTGTGTCTCAGTCAAGCAAAGGAAAAAGAGGTATGTCAAACCTGGCCATTAACATAAAGCTCTTAATGCTTCTCAAAGCTTAAGAATTAGGCAGAATTAAGGGTAAGGTTACCCCTTTATCTAAGTCCTATGTGTTTATTTGTATTTCAGGGACAAATACCAAGTTGCAGAAGCCACACCTCACGTAGGACACTTCCTCGTGGTCTCATTGGTGCTTTGCAGAATGAGTTTTGTAGTTAGTGTGGGTGCTTTCCAACAAGTTGCTGAAAACTTTGGTCCTAATTCAGCAGCATGGTTGGGCATACACTTGAAATAAGCATTAAACAAACACCAGACCAGAAAACAGGAGATGTCAAAGGTAATTGAGCTCACCTGTAAACTCAGTGAAGCTTGAACAAATGTGTGTATGTGGATCGTGAACCTACATTTTTTCCAGTTTTCTTTTGTACTGCCTGTACAATCATGGTTGTCTCTAGTCTAGTATTGTGTTGCAATATTATAAAAAAATTCTGAAAATGACACTACATTTTTTTCAAAATATTTCTTAATTCAAAGATAGATTATTCCTATGAAGGGACATTATGCGTTTGTTTTAAATTTTTAAATTTTCAATTGCATTTTCACTTGAAAATGCATTAAAAAAGGAGAGTATAATATCCTATTACCCAATGTCTATCATCTTTTTTCTTGCTTTTAATAAAATGTATCATAACTACATATTACATATTTCAGCAGTATAATTATTTTTCCCATATTTTCAACACAAAGCACCACCAAGAAAAAAAAAAGTAGCTGTTTCACATATTGCACTAATATCCCCTACACATTGAAGTGACTATCTTGAAGGGCTGATAACAATAGCAAAAATTGTTTTTAACAGTTATGGTGCAAGATTTGGCAGGGATAAAATGAGCATGAAATTCTCCATGAGCTGGTTAATAGTTGAAAACAGGTTTACAAATACACCTTGTTGACCTATTCAGAGACTTTTACTGAAATGTTTAACTCTCTATGCTGAGTTTACAGTTTCAGTTTCTCCTAAAATCTATCTAAACTGAGTATGGATATATATTACACACCTTTCTTTGGTACTATATGTGAATTGAGAGATGCTATTGCCTTATACATTATAAAATATAGGGGGAAAATTCACCTCATCCAGGGGCTAATTAGGTTTTACTGTCATCCATACATCATTACTATGTTCATATAATATGTATTACAGTAAAGCGCAATAAGCACATAGTGTTATTAGCTATTGTACTAAAAAAAGAATCAACTTCTGCTACCTTTTTCTTGTTTGCCCGAATTCTTTGCCAGCACTCTATGTACAACTCACTATGGGTTGGTCTACTCATTGCCAAATAAGGTCTCTGCCACAAGGATTTTCCAGATGCTGACTTAACAAAATATCACTAGTCTCAAAAGAACTAGGTGGATTATCATAAGTTCCTTCAAATGTGCCAGGCAGAAGGCAGTCTCCCAACAGAGGCTCAATAGCTCTGTGAGGACAAAGAGAAGCTGCAACAATGAGGGACAGAGAAACTGTCAGGTGTTCATTTTGTTTTTTCCTCCCACAAACACTTTCAGAATACTCCTAAATTGCAGTCTCCAAGCAGAGAAGAAAGCCTCTTTAGGGCATTGAGTTTTGGGTTCAAAGCAGAGTGAAGAGTGTGGGTTTCCATTGGTGAGGGGGAGAGGGAGTAGGGAAGAGAGAGAGGAAGAGTTACCTGTGATTGCTTAGTAAAGGAAAAAAAGAAAGCATTGCACACAGTGGAAAATAAATGCAGAAGGACAAGACAAACTCTCCCTGCTCCCAAATAAGTGTCTGATGCACTAGAATGAGAAATTTCCTATTTTCCTTTTTTCTTTCTTTTTTAACAGGGTTTGTGGTAATCATTGTCTGAACAGGCAGAGAGCAAGGCCAACATAAACCATGTAAGAAGTAGCTGTGCTCATCCATATTTTTAAATTCTGATAATTACATCCTAGAGAGATTAGAGATGAGTCATCATAACTTTCATTCCCACTCACCTTTCCTGATTCATCTTTCTCAGGAGCTTAGCAATAAAAGATAAGCTTCAGTCTAGTCCATTTTGTCACAAGCTGCCAGGGGAGGGAAGTCATCTACATCCCTCATCTCTGATAACTGTGACCAGATGCTTTTCCCTAATTCAAAGTTGAGTTTACTGTGAAATCAGCTAGAATCATCTGCCTCTTTAAGTCAACTGAGATGCCTTACCACTGGACTATGAAACAGAAGGGCAGACCACAAGGAAGGATAAAGGTCCCTGTTCAAGGGATGGCAGCCACTTCCTGGAAACATGGAATAGGTTTAGCATTTGGGTTTTTTTTAAAAAAAAGGAATTGCTTTGGATAAAAGTAGGTATTGTTCCACAGTCATCTTATTTATAGACTGTGGCTCTTCATCTAAATTTTCTATTATTTTTTGAAACTATATTGTGTGAACAGATTAAAATAATTATGCCAAAATAGGGTTGAAAAAAGGGCTTCCAAGATCTTCCCATCCAGAAAAATAAAACATAAACAAAATACTGGGGTTTTGAAACAAAGGTGTTAAAGGGAGGAGAAGGGTGAAATCAGTTTTATTATCCCCCAGAGATAACCCACTCATGAAAAGAATTCATGTTAATGTATTTTTCTGTTCTGGTGACATTAATCTGATTGGGACCAGTTGAAATATAAGCACACAGCTTGTTTGTTTTGGGTTTTTTTATTTACATTCAGGAAGACTATTTCCTGAAGCTTCTAAAAGACAATACAAAGAAAAGAACCCTCACAAAGGAAATAAGGACAAGAAAAATACTGGAAGAATAGGAAGAATAATAAATGTTTTTTAAATATTTAATTCCATTCTGAGTAGTCTTGAAATAGGTCACAGTGTAGTGAGATATGTAAATCGAATACACATCCTTTTAGAACTACCTAAATTCAGCTAATCTTATATAACAGGCACCATATAGTATTTGGGGGGTTTTGTTTGTGTGTTTGTTTTGTTTGCTTGTTTGTTTTTTCCTGAATGCCTGTATTTTATTTCTAAAAAATTTAAACAAATACAAAAAAAAATAATCTTAAATGTAATATTTATAAATGTAGATAACATTAAGGAGTTCACACGGGGTCCAGCCATACTNGGTCACAGCCACCAGCCTAGCAAGACAGTTTATAAATATTATAAAGTCAGTGACATGTAGTGTTTTACTGAAACTGCTTTGGACTTTTGTATGCTTCTCTAAAGATGCGAAATTTTACTTACAAGTGAACCTCACTTTGTGCTATCAACTTTTCTCCACATCCAAGCCATTTTTCCCTTGCTAAAAAAAATACACACAAAAATCTACAGTTAATGAGAAGAGGTAGAGAAGTTGTTACATGCATTGTGGTCAGATGCAATGGACCATCAGATTTTCCTATCTAATGCCTAATTTCTCTCAAGGGCTTCCTGTTTCTTAAACACCCAAGTTTTAAATTAAACACTTGCAAAAAGATCAGAGATTGATAGCCTCACTGGCTGCACTGTTGAATATAAACTTAGATTCTTCTGCACCAATTGGAATAGATTTGTGAAGGAGTATATATGGCTTATAAGCCCCAGTTATGGTGAGAACAGTGTAAGCAGACTGAATAAAATGAAACTGAGTCATGAGTTTCATGATTATTTTTTTTATTCCATCTTAACAGAATCATTAAGACAATGTAATTCTGTCATATCTGTAAAGAACTTGTTCATAAAAAGAAGAGCAGAATCACAGAAACACTTAAATGGATGATGATTCACCAGTGTTGTCTTTATTTTGTTCTTGAAACAGAAAGTCTATCAGTCAAACTTAAGAGAATCATATAATGTGTCTTTGTCCATTACTTCACCATGGTTCCCGCTCTTCGTAAGACCAAGAACAACCCTGAAACTTTTAAAGTTGGAAATCCTAAGAAGAACGTAGACTTTTGTATAAAAGCTTATGCAGAGAAAAAAATCACAGAACCTGTCCACTTGTGAGGCAAGGAAATCTTTTAGCCCTTAGTAAACAATATCATGTTCCCACTCCATCTATGAACAGACTGAGCTATCTTCTGTCTCTTGTCATTAGTGAAGTCCTTCTTCATCTGAAATGAGACACTGAAATCCAATTTTTCCATAAACCTTGAGATGACAGCTATATTTTCAAAAGCTTTTAGAAGAAAAATTTCTGACATATGATTATGTGTTTAAGTGAATATTGAAGGTATACCTGTATACTTATTTGACTTTTATAACTTCCATTTGGCATCTGCTATTATAGACGGATAGACAAAAAAAATTGGGAGAGTTTTTCCTAAATTTTCTGGTTTCTCTCTTTATTTTCCCATGGTCTGCTGTGTGATTTAAAGAAAAACATTCTGTTCAGATCTTTCTTCTTTGCATGACTCTCATGGACTTTTAGTGTTTTAGTGAAAATATGAAGACATTTTCAAGAAATTCTCAAGTGCCAACATCCATAATAAAATGTATTCTACCAAATTCTCCTAAATCCACTAAAGATTCTCTATAGAAGTAATGTACATATTTTTCCAAAGAATAATCACTACACTTGGTGACATAAAGCATCTTGACCCTATCATCATTCAGGTATGGTAGAAACAAAATCCTTACTAAATTATCATTTTCCTTCCTAGATGCACTAGCTTCCTGATGTCTACATAGTCTACCAAGGATTAATATTTTGGTTTGTGTCTGATATATAATCTGAGATCTACTGCAGAACGAACACATAAATTTAAGTAAGACAAAACCAACAGGAAGGCTTATCTTAGGGGCTTTGCAATTTTTAATCATATTCTGTGCCAGAGTATGCTGGACCACCAATAGGATGGCTCCTCAGGGCAGGTAAGGACAACATACAGACCCTACACAGGTCCTGAAATAAATATGACTGCTTTACTGAAGTGCTGCCTAAAGACTAGTTACCCCTTCATCTCAGGCATACTGGTTAGGCACGCTGACCCAGGCATGCTGATGCCATCATCAGTTCCATCAGTTCCACCTGGGATCTCTGAATCATTCCTAGATGAGATGTCAAGGCATATGGTACTGAAACAAAAGTAAAAAGTGTGTTCTGCTTATCTGATTGAGAACATGACAAATATAAAACCATCTTATGTATAGGATGGAAGAGGACTAGGAAGGGCAAGCAAGAGAATTTCAAATGACAGTTATTTTGGAAACAGTCACTAGAGCTTAAAGTTCTTGGTCAGATCTTTGGAGGAAGTAAGTGCAAAATCTCTAAAGCTCAGAACAAACTGGAGAGGTAACAGCAGGACATCTGTGCAAAAAGTCAATGTGTCTGGAAAGAACCTGGAAATCATTGCATCAAATTGTTAAGGCTCACTTAAACGTTTGGGGTGTTTTTTAGAACTCCATTTCTGAAATTGTTTGTTTTTCAGAAACAAGGTATCAAGATGAGGATTTGTTTATTTTTTATGACTTTTATTAAACTGTGGATATCTATGGTCCAACATAGAGCTTCCACGTTTAAATCAGCTCACTGAAGAACAGGGTTTACCTGGCGACACATCTTCTCAGCCAGCCTTAAATGCATAATAAAATACTTTGAAGTCTGGGTTACAATCTCTTCATTCAAGCTCTGCAGTTGTTTTGATTTTCACAGTAATTTTTGTACAAACTTGTCAGTAAAAATATAGATGTGATTAAAATGCAGCATTTTCTATTATATTTAGTGCTTCCTTGAAAGCTGAAATAAGTTTAAATCTTGAAGAGCCAACCCCTAATCAATAGAGATAGGTAAAAAAACATCTCGAGCATGATGGTCATTGCAGAATTGTATGCATTTAAATATTTTTTTCTGTTCACTGAAGCACTTATAGCTGCTCCCTGTCAAAGACACGATAACAGAACAAATGAATTACTGATTTAATTTGCTATGGCAACTTCTATGTTCCTGACCCAACTTGCCCTGCTTTTTCACATCAGAGAGGCTTTCTAATGTCAGTACCATTGTGTTTTCTCTGGTGATTTCTCCATACCAACATACTAGTAACTTGTAAAGTTTCAAGCTGTCTGTTTTTCTCTAGGATACATTCACACTTAAAGGTCTGGAACACATTCACATCCCTTTATATACTTTTCTTTCTTATAATTGACACAACTCTGTTTGCTTCCTTAATATCTCTTTCTTCACTTTTACTTATGTAGGAATGCAGGATTTTAAATATGACAATGGCAGGATTTTATAATTGCTATTTTCAGTATTCTTGCTACTTTATGAAATATAAAGAATTGTATAATGGGCATTCTGATTTGTTACCAGTCTGAAGATACAGATTTTTTTTTTATTATTATTTTCTCTTTGTAATTTCTCATCATTCAGCAATGGAACAAGTAGTTACTTTCTCTATGTTCTTTGTTTTGCCTTCTGTATTTTATCTACTCCAAGAATGGATTGAGTCCAGCCTTGAGGAGAAGCACTTGGGGGTATTGGTTGATGAAACGCTCAACATGAGCAATCACAGCCCAGAAAGCCAACCATGTCCTGGGTTGCATCCAAAGCACCATGGCCAACAAGTCAACAGAGGTGATTCTGCCCCTGTGCTCTGCTCAGTTCAGACCCCACCTGGAATAAAGAGTTCAAATGGGGTCCTCAGAACAGGAAAGACATTGGTGTGTGTTGGAATGAGTCCAGAGGAGGCCATCAGTGGGCTGGAGCACCTCTTCTACAATGACAGGCCAAAGGAGTTGGAATTATTCAGACTGCAGAAACCTTAGGGGTGACCTTAGAACAATCTTCCAGCACCTAAAGAATGCCTACAGGAAAGCTGGAGAGGGACGGTTGACAAGGGTGTACAGGAATAGGACAAAGGGGAATGTCTTTAAATGGAAGGAGAGCAGGTTTAAATTAGTTATAGGAAGAAGTTCTTTACTGTGAGGGTGGTGAGGCCCTAGAGAAGGCTGCTCAGAGAAATTGTAGATGTCTCATCCCGGGCACTATTCAAGGCCTGGGTGGAATGGGGCTTTGTGCAACTAGATGTAGTGGAAGTTGTCCCTGCCCATGGCCAGGAGGTAGGAACAAGATGATCTTTATGGTCAATTATAATTCAAACCACTCTATGATTCTGTGTGATAGAAATTTATCTGACTGATCAGTCTTTTATATTTATTTGCATCAAACTTTCCATTTTATCCATTATTCTGCAATGTTCTTTGTCTGTATTTATCTATGTTGTCCCTTATTACTTACTGTTACTCTTCTAGCTCAGCCAGCAGTTCTTTTCTGCTTTGTCCTGATTTTCTACTTCCAAACAATTATTATTGCAATCTTTTGCAAGTAGGAAGTTAAGCTACCCAGGTATAATGAGTTGAAAACCCTGGAGTCTCTAGATCTTAATCTTCACAAATGTTATCATAGACCTTCAGTTACTGCAAAGTACATTTCTTAGGTTTTGAAAATGTTTTCCTGGAAAGTTTCTTCGCAGTATCTCTCTCTGCAAGTATAACAGATTATACCATGGTTTCTGACATATCTTATCCACCTCTTCCATAATTCATTCAGAATAAAATATGGGTTTGTATATTCAGTTTTGTTCTGTTCTGTTTGTTTCTTTACACTCAAAAGCAGGGAGAAGTGTAGGACTTTTCTCTCTAAGATCTTTTCCTCTGTAACTGCTTTTCTTTCAAGACACTAATGTGTCAGCTTTTAGGGCTTTATCCTTGCGGATTCTTTATGGAAGAAATATCCGTCGTGACCTCACAAGCTCATTTACACCATACACTTAAGATACGGTCTTTCAATGGGACATTTTGGGTTTTAGTGAATATTAAACAAAATTTCATTAAATTTCATTATTTCTAAGTGTTACCAAAAAGCCAAGACACTTCAGCCCACAATTTTCTGTGAGTTTTAGAAAACCAGAACAGTCACTTGGGTCTACCAGAAAAAAATATTTCTGGTCTCTGTCAGTGATATTCTCATGTTTTTCCTCAGTGGGGGTAATTTCTATGCATTCAAATTAATATCTACATAAATTTAGACCTCCACACTTATTTTGATTATCTGTCTAACCAGTGAACAATACCTCTTCAAATATATGTTTAAAATTATTAAATAGGCCCCCTATGATTCCAACCTATTGCTTTTTATTGTAAAACAAGGTGAGTTTGGGTCCATATGACTGCTCTCAGTCCATTTTCTCTCTATACTTTCTTCCCTAATTTTGTAATCCTTTTCAAAAGTTTCATCTCATTCAAAAGAATTCTGGCAGGTGCGAACCAACACAGTCCATTGATGTGAAAGCACAGTGAGGGTGTGGGAGGGTGAGACTTGTATGTGTTTGTAGGAATCCCAGTATGCAATTCAACACCATCAAACTGTTCACTATATTGTATTTAAATAACTCAAATTTATCTGTCAGAGGTATGAACTGTTTGAAATGTAATGTTTGAAACCCATTTGGATGTCATAGTGGAGCTTCTTTGGGGTTCTCTGTATGGAAATCATATAGACCTTCAATGTTTCTGAGTTCTGTAATGTCACAATATCACTTAGGGCTACTCTGGAACAAGGATTCTCTGCTTCACATGACAGAAAAGAACGAGTATTCTGCCTCCTTTCTCTGCTACTCATCAAGAAGAGAACACCTACACATGGAACACTGTGAGGAGGTTTCACTCATCTGCCTGTATCTCTCAAAGGTCTTCAGCCTTGAGGAGGAGTTGTGCACTGAGGCATCCACACAGTGCTTTCAGTGGTCATCCTTTGTGACAACACAGAAAGAGGTCAAGCAACAGGTTAATGCAGCTGTGAGCACTTACAGTTAGTGGACAAAACCCAAGCCGCCGTTCACATGGCTTTTTCTTATACACGTATAAGAACAACTGATTTATGAATCAGATGCCTCTGTGTAACTTAGAAAAACTCCACTGTGTTTTCACAAACGTGCAGAAAAATAAGCTTATCTGCTTATATACCCTGATGCTGAATGCCAGCAAGACAGAATGTCTTTACCATTATACTTCAGTAACCATACTGACACATACTGAGTGGTGTGACACAACCATTTGGCTACCACCCCTCTGATCCAAGACGTGGCTATAAGTGGCTACTTCACAGAGGTTTGCAGTGGTTGGTTGGGGGTATATCAGTTTAGTGCCCACTGTAGTTAATAAATTGATGTATCTGTTCCTTTACTGAAGTAACTCACCTCAAGATAAATATATATTTTTTAATATATATTAGAAAATTTCTAAGGTGTATTATAGTATCAAATGTGAAAGTTAGAATTTGAGGTGTACAGTAAGATTCATAGAATATCTTATTCCAGATAGCATTTTTAGGTTGTCTAGGGATGACACATTGCTTTAATTTCAGTGGAACTATTCGGCACAGAAATCTCATAACAGTACCATGAATTTCTTATGTCCAACAAAGTTAGGCATGTTTTGCGGCTTTGATTTCAAAATTTAAAAATCTATGGCAAGAATTAAAAATATACAACCCAAGGGGAAAAAAATCAATTAAAATTAAATTACATTTATTTTTGTTTTGCTGATTATATTCAGTTTGAGTCTCTTGTTCCGCCAAGACCATGCTTCATCATGGAGAAGTAACCTTGTTGAAATTTGAAGAAATCTCTAAGAAAGTGTCATGGATACTCATGGTTTTGACATAAATAAAGTTAGGAAGATTGCAGCCCTTTCTAAAATTCTCAGATAAAAGAGAGGATAACATTCCATGAAGAATATACTCTGAGTTTACAAGTCTGTAACAACAGCTTTTACTCTGGATCCTGGCTGCCTTTCCAAGACTGAAAATTGTGTGTTACTGGGCACTCAATCCTTTCCATTGCAAGATCTTTTATTTTAAGGAACCAAGGTGACCATAGAAGACAAACACAACCACTTAGAAATCTTTGCTAGAGAGCAAAACTTGTACACAACTGCAGCAGAACCCAACAAGCTATAAGCAGTTTCACACCTCACATCAGTAATTAAAATAGGCACTCATCAAGAGGACTACTATCTATCCAGTACTGCCACCACTCTACCTATATATTCACCCTCCTTATCTTCTTCATGTGAATGGTCACCACATGAGCAGCCTGATCAGAATACTTGTATTTTGCAAGACACTGGAGTCCTTTTACTTTCAGGTCCTGTTTTCATATCAAAGCCATTTGTATCAACCATGGTTTCATTTCAATGAGCTCATAAAATCCTCTAAAATCCTATATATCAGCAAAAACTATTTCCCACAGCTGCAGCTATCAGTGGAACAAGCAGTTTATAGTATACACAGCTGAGTGATGAGAAAGTGTGTACACTGGTCCATGCTAATGCACAGGCCAGTGTTAGACTAAGTAAACTTCTGGCAAGGATTTGGGATATTTATAGATAGTTTTTGGCAATGCTTATAGTTGTGGTATAAATTCAGATTTGAGAGAGCTGGATGGACAACCTTATCTCATCATATTCTTGTTCAGAATTACTGGTCTCCCTATCAGTCAAAAACCTGTCAGAGATAAGGAACAGAGACAGAAAAGCAGAGAGAATCACATTTAAAATGCAATATAATCCTTTTCCACAATACTCCTGAGCTCACTTCCAAAAAA
>VXAU01006079.1:47213-80269 GCA_013399695.1 Formicarius rufipectus
TATTAAAAAATAAAAATTGAAAGACCTAAATTCCTTGTACAGATTCTGTCTTTGACACATAAGAAGTGGACACATACAAAATAAGAAGTGTATATTTATCTAAGATGTTACAGTTTTAAAATATTGAGTCCTTTCAGCCATCCTTCCTTTTCTCTTAATCATCTTTTCAACTTTTAAAATCTGAAGTATAAAGGTTATTTTCTCCAATATAAAAAGATCTCAGCCTGTTAAGTAAAAAACAAATTACACATTGATTAAAACCTACAAAGTTTTGTATCAATTAAAGTTTTGCTAAGGCAAGTAATTGATAATTGCTAGAGAAAAGAGAACAGAACCCAGTGCAAACTAATATCTGCTTTGTTTCTTAGAGGAGATATGTAAGCATTTGGTGCATCTGCATTAGTATTTTAGTTCAGTTCTAATACAGTTTTTTAACGAAATCTCCTGATCCACCCTTCAAATGTGCTTTCATTCATACTTCAGAGCAGTTTCTGGAATGAAAACTGTGGGGTTTTGTAACAATCTAAAATAAAAGATGCCCTCCAGGGGTACCTCTAATCCTCTCTAACCACTCACAGGCATTGAATCCATGAGCTTGGTTTGGAGACCACCTGAAGTAATAATCCTTTTAAATGTTTTTGCTATGAATGTCAGCTCCTTAGTGCCATCTGTTTCTCTGCAGATACAGTCCTGTTGACCTGCATTACTTGCTAATGTAGACTTCCACCCTATTCCAGCTTGTTTGTCTCAATGGTCTGAGCAGCTTCCTTTAAACTCATGACAGTCTCTTTTCTGTGGTGATTTAGAACCATCATTTGACAGAAACTGCAAAAAAAGCCTAGATGAACTCCTTCCTTGGTCGCTGTAATCTTTCAGACACTAATAAGGAATAATCATGTGGCAACTGGGGATTTTTCCTTACAAACATTCATGAAGTTTTTATCATTATTCTGGATAATGAGAATAGGGGTAGAACTCCATGTGTTCATCTGTGTTTTTATTTTTAGCCCAACATTATTTAGTTTTCACCTAAGCCACATCCACTATCTTCCTTCTAATCCTTTCATAGAATCATGGAATTTTTAAGGTTGGAAAATACCTCTGAGATTATTGAGTCTGACTGTTAACCAAACACCACCTTGGTTCACTACTAATCCATGTCCCCAAGTGCCTAGCCTTTTGAACACTTGGTGATTACACCACTTCCCCAGGCATCTTATTCTAATGCCTGAGCAGCCTTTCAGTGGAAACTTTTCCTAATGTCTCATCTAAGCCTTTCCTGGTGTAATGTCAGGCCATTTCCTCTCTTCGTATCACTTGTTACCTGGAAGAGACCAACCCCCACCTGGCTTACAACCTCCTTTCACGTAGATGTAGAAAGTGATAAGGTCTCTTTCAAGTCTTGCATTACCCAGGCTAAACACGCTCAGCTCCTCACCTTCTTGTGCTCCAGACCCTTCACCAGCTCCATTTCCCTTCTCTGGACTTACTCCAGCACCTCAATGTCTTTCATGTAATGATGGGCTCTACACTGAACACAGGATTTGAGGTGCAGCCTCACCAGTGCTGAGTAAATACTGTGCATGTATTATATTGCTCTCTGTCATTACAGCTTATAAAATTCACCTTCTTGTTCTTGTATTACCTTTGTCTTTTCTTCAAATTTTAGAGATAGGAGAACTTTCTTACATGTTTTCTTGTGAATTGCAACCACCTTAAGTTTCTTTTATTGTTTAAGTCAATGCCCTTTTCTATTAGTCTGCTTGTCATGATATGTTCTATACACATTACTAATAAGACAATAATTATATTCTTTCCAAAAACTGAAGACTTGCAAAGCAGCATCTTTTTTCTGTACATAATTATAAAAGAAATTTTTTGCTGTTTGTTTTGCTTGTTTTGACTTGGATCTAAATAGGTAATACCAATGCTGCTGTCATCATAGAAATCACTTAGAATAAACAAACACTTCAGGTTTATTTTCAGTGTTGTGCATCTGTTCCCAAAATCTTGATAAAAGGTCGCATTGTGCTGCTTGGTCACCCTATTTGCCATAAATCAAAGTACTCAACTGACTGTTCCATAACCGAAGTCAGAATTTCCATTTTTACCCAGGATCACAAGCGGGATAGTATAACTACAAATTCATTCTTACAATTTTTTTGCTTTTTTTTAATAAGTGATCATCACTTTGTTAAAATTAAAACACAAATTTTGATCAAACATAATTGCAGCTCTGATTTAAAGTGAACGTACAAGGAAATGGGAAAAGGAAAAACAAATCTGACTTGATCCAAACTCTCTCCACTTCTGCTCAGAAGAATTTAAAGGAGATATTGTTTGCTATACCATTAGAGAACATATTTCAATCCTAATGCTAAACAAAGTTCTTATGAGTAGTTAACCTCCTATAGAACTTTACAAATATATTTTGTACAGACAAGGGACCAAAGCCTTCTCAAGGGTTGTGCAGACAATAAATGGAAAAGCAAGTTCCATGTGCTCATAAAAAGTTCAGATGACAGGCATTAAAATATACTGAGATTGCCTGGAATTACCTTCTTTTCCTTTAGAAATGTGCCTTTCACTCATTCATGCACATTTTCAGGATTATCTAGTTTTGCTCTTTACAGGCTGTGAACCTCACTGATGGAATCAGTGCATTCAGCTTTTAGGAGTTAGCAGTGGAGCATAAACCTCTGCTGCAGAGTGGGGAGCGCAAGTAGCTTTTTCTTCTTTTATATCCATTTGCTGTGGAGAGGAGGGAAGTCTATTATACTTCTAGAAGATTATACTTACCAGGTATCGCTGGAGAAAACAAGGAATGTTAAGTCATGGAAAAAAAAAAAAAAAAAAAAAAAAAAAAAAAAAAAAAAGAAAAAGGAATATCTAATTGACAAANGAAAAAAAAAAAAAAAAGGCTGACTTGAAATTGGATTTGAAGTTTAGCTGTGATTAACCATAGAGAAGAAATTACACCTTTATAAAACCTTATTAAATATGGTTTCAGTGTGTGCTGGTGGGGAAAGAAATGGCACAGACACTGAAGATATAATTGTGTGTATACTTTTGTGCTGATTTTAGCTGGGCTAGAGTTGATTTCCTTCATGGTAGACAGTATGGGGCTATGCTTTTTTGTGCTGGAATCAGTTCTGATAATCTAGAGATATTTCAGTTACTGCTGAGCAGTGTTGGCACAGAGTTAAGAACTACTCTGAAACTCACCCCACCAGTGAGCAGGTTAGGGTTGCATGTTGTTGTTGTTGTTGTTGTTGTTGGCTGGACTTCGTGAACGAAGATCTTGGGATAAGCCTGCACAATGGATTTTTTAAGTGAGGCACAGTGTGCGCAGAACTGGCCCCACTCCCTTTACTCCTGAGGTTCATCTTGCCACGGCCGAGGGTTGCATGAAAGCTGGGAGGAACACAGCCATGACAACAGATCCCAGATGAGCAAACAGATATCCCAACCCACACAGCACTGAGCTCAGCAATAAAACTGGGGGAAGGAGGAGAAAGTGGGAGTGTTCTGAGTGATGGTATTCATCTTCCTGACTCACCATTACATGTAATGGAGCCCTACTTTCCTGGGGTTGGCTGAATACCTGCCTGTCCATGGAAAGTGGTTGCAAGGACTTAAAGAGCACAATCGCCTGTCTCAAACACTGTTAGGGCCACAGAGGGACTTTGCCATGAGATAAACACTGAAAAGAGTGACAGGATGGCACTAACTGCAGGCATGGTGGAGACAAGATTTGGTTAGCACATCCTGGTTAACACATTCTGCAAAAATTCCCACTGTGGCAAACTGCGTAAAGAAGCAACTGCTCATACACATACCTGTGGTCAAATAAAGACCACCCTAAGTTATGGGACAGATGGTGTCTGTGACCATCAACAACCACTGAAGCCTCCCCGAATATACCCCAAGGGATACCTGGAACTTGGACCACAATAGGAACCTGACACAAGACAATGGTGATACTGTTGGCAGGGGTGAAAGAAGGGGTAGTGAATTTATCTCAGACCAGAGAGAGGTTAACAGAACTGGAAGAAAAGAATGTATCACTGATAATGGACACAATGAATGCAGAATTTAGAGGCAACAAGGAAAGTCAGCTCAGCAACTGTGTTGAAAACAGCTCCAACTGAGTAAAAGGTAATTTCAGCAGGGGGACAGCATGACCACCAACTCACGAACCCAAGAAATCCACCAACTCAAAAGAAGAGAAAGTCTGAGAATGTAGACTAATTAACATTAGAAGTGAGGGAATAACTTAATCAATAGAATTGTGGAGCCAATGAGCACTGATTTCTTTGTTTGATGAAATGTATAGAGAGTGAAAAGTTTTGAATGACCTCGGGACCCCCATCACTGAGAAGCCCTGGGTGAAGAAGGACCTACAAGATGCCACTGGATCCATGGGTGATGACTATTTTCTGCTTGATCTGTCTCTCTTTCACTCCCTCTCTCTCTCTCTCTATCATCTCCTCTCTTTTCTATTTCTTTCTATCTACCTCACATTTTATTATTAAATAAAATTTGTACTATTAAATTGAGCATATGGTCTCTTTTGCACCTTAATTCAGGCAGAGAAATCTCTCAATAATTGGATTATTACAGTGGGGGATGAATTCCTTGTCTTACTTTGCTTGCATGTGCGGTTTTTGCTTTACCTATCAAACTGTCTTTATCTCCACCCATGAGTTTTCTCAGTTTTACCCTGCTGATTCACTCACCCATTCCTTTGGGTGGAAATGACTGAGCAGGTGGATGAGTTGCCAGCTGGGGTTAAACCACTGCAAACTCTCAAACTGGCTTCTCAATGGAGAAGATGTGGTGTGGAAACAAACCAGAAAAGCTCGTTTTACTTTGGAGTAACTATTTCAGCCCAGGCTGTGAACTGTATAGCCCAGTCTGTACTTATACATTTTGCACAGACAAGATGAGTGCTGCAAAGATTTCCTAAGTTCACCATAGAAACAGATCAAATTAGCTGTCTCTGCTTCTTTTTCCCCTTCCTACTCCATCAGTCTTTGTATATCAGAAAATGAAACTCTATAAAACTACTGACAGAGAACTAGAAGAATTCCTGAGACAGTGCAGGAAAAAATGAAGCTTCAACCCAGAATAGGGATATTTTTTTATTTCTTTTCTTACCAATAGAGTCATAATACAGTCATAATGAAAAATGTTCTTCTTATTTGACTGAGACATTAAATATAATTTAAAAAATAAATATATATTTCTGGACCATCTGAACTCACACAAGGAAGGTTTTCATTGTTCAGTCTGTATGAATCGTTTTCTGCTGCTCCTTGTTTTATTCTTTTACACAACCAGGAGATAAAAGTAAGAAAGTTTTTATATAAAAACCTTCAGATTTTTATATCTACTGAGGATTATTTTGGAGATAAACAAATGTTTTACCTGAACTTTGTTTCCTAAGCAAATGATGACCCCAATTTTGAAACCTCCATATGCATGATTTCTTTGTTAGTTTGCAGGAATAGACTCATTATACAATTGAGTGCAGAAGCTTTTCCTATTTAACTAGGAAGACACAAAAACATGAGGCAGACTTCCAGGAAAAATTAATTGCACAGGCCAAGGGAACTGTTTAACTGGATTGATCATAGAGATGCTGAATATGAGAAAAGTCACAAATTCAGTGTGGTATATTTCTTTGGTGACATAAATACATTTTTTAAATGTTTACCCTGTAGCAAGGCAGTTTGTTATCTTCTTTTAAAAAAAATCCTATTTCTCTGTGGAAAACTTTGAAAAGCTTTCTATTTCAAAAGAGTTCTGCTTTCACATAATATTTGATGTAAACTATTATAAGGCATTCTAGGTAAGAACTTGGACAACAGATACAGGAGCCTTTTAATTATCTTATTCTATTCTGTTTATCTCACAAGTAGGCGTTATGAATCTTAATAGTACTTTGCATTGAACTTTCAGGAAATGTCCGCTTTAAGATTCAGCATATAAATTTCAGATTCTTGACATTTATATTTACAGAAAAACAATGATTTCATCATCTTGATATTATATTATTCTGTTTCTAAAATGATACAAGTATCTTAGCTCTCCAATCGGCCGTAATGACGAACATGTTTTACTTCTGTTACCCACTTGTGAGGCACACCTGGGAAATTCTGACAAGATTACACCAAGATCACAAAGAAAACATTATATTTATGGATTAAGGCAAATCTCTTCTCACCTTCCATCATCCCATTAGTTGGACTAATAGAGCGGGAATGAAGTGAAGGACTTTTTATTTCAATAAGTGTTTGCAAGGGCTTCTCTTTTTGCCAGAGAAGCAATGAGGAAAACAGCAATCTCCTCCACTGCCTCAAAACCCTCCCCCTCCTGCCTAGTCCTATGCTGTGTTGGGCTCTGACAACACGAGCAGCACCCCCTCTAAACCATCCCACTACCAAGCACACATGGGACAGCTGTCCTTCCAAGGCTCTCTGCTGATGCATACAAAATCCTCTGTTACTCATCGGGAAGCTGTGGCTTCAGAGGGATAGCTGGGGAGAGCTGGGAGAGTAAATATTGTGCTTAAAAGTGAGAGCTGATACTCCAGCTGAAGAACAACATAACCTCAGGAACTGAACTGAAAATCCAACACAAGCCTGTTGGATCCATGACCAAATTCAGCTTTCACCCTGGTATCTGATTAATTTACTGCAAAACTAAAGTATTCGTCTGGTATGTGTAATCAGTCATGTGTAGGTACATAGTCCACAGTTTTATCATGAATTTTTGCCTTGAAAGATGATTTTTCAAATAACTTTAATGCAGTCAAATCAAAGCTAATTTCCATTACAACTAGGCCATCCACTGACCCCTCAGTGAGGTTCCCAGTATTTTCATGCCAAATTTCACATTTCAAACTCAATCTCTTATAGCTCTAGGGCTGGTCAGGGACAGGTCAGTCACAGAAGTTCTGTTGTAAAAGGGGAAAAACAGTCTTAACGGTCTTGTGTTCCATTACCTCTGACTAGAAAGTTCACCAGGATACCAGTATAAGAGTGGAAGATTTTACCCCTGTAGACAACTGTTTCTTAGGTGTGTAACAATATGAGGAATATGGTGTTACAGCAAAATGTCTAGCCACAGAGGCAGCTAGCAGCATTCCTAAATGCTGCCCCTCTTATTGAAGGCACATTATTGTGGGCACCAACGAAAATATTGTTTTATTTGCCCAAGTTAGTACCTGGTAGTTCCCACCTATTTCATATTTATTATAAGTCCTTATTATAGTTAGGATATTACCACAGAAATAAACGAGGACATTACAAAACAGAGAAAGAATTCGGTTGTTACAGTGAGTGTACAGGTGAAATAAATTGATTCTCTAATAGTATCTAATAATTTGAGATGAGAAGGGGGAAGATAAATTCAAAATTAAAAGAAAGAGGGAAAAGGAAAGTATCTACTATGTGAGGAAGGCAACCTTGAACCATATTATTTTCTAAAAAAAGCCTTCCTAGAACATTTATGCCCTTTCATAAACACATATACATGTGGGACAACAACTCTTTTCTGCATTTTGACCATCACTGTTACCATAAAGTAATTTAATTAGCAGAATTTGTAAGTATACATTTATCTTAGTGTGATAATGTCTTCTAGGTCCACAAAACAATCTGCTTTTTATTAATCTCAGATCTTATAAGAGAAAAGACAGTCTCTGCTTCATGTAAGACACAAGCCAAATCCACCTTCACTTGGAGATAAGGTGCAAAGAGGGAAGAAAAGTGTGTGTCAACTATACCAGATGTGTATAAAACAGAAGATTTCACACTGATAGTGCATAAATCGTCTTGCTGTCTCATCTTCATACAGCATCTTGTACCATGGGTTCTGCTCCTATAGGGTTCTAGCTTCTATTACTGTCCAAATAAGTAGCAGCAACAGCCAAAATGGTTTACAACCACCCTACACTTTTTAATGACAGAGGTTACAGGGCAATTTGCAGAGTTTGAAATAGCATCAGGCAGGGCTTAAAATTATTTTTAGCATTATAAGTTTTTACCTGTAAATTAAGAAACACAGTGTTTTAGAAATTCTAGTCAAATTTATAACTGATGTCAGCAATTCTATAATATTCATATATATGTGTGCATGTGTGTGTGTGCATGTGCAGGCTCATATAGAGATGGATAGATAACATATAAACAGACACAGCTGGTAAATAAGGACAGTGAGCTCAGCAGGAGAGGAATGAGCAGTCATCCACATTCTGTCAAAATAGTGTACTTTCCACTACATTATCCTTTTAAGGATTTTTAAAGCAGTTCTTTAGGACTTAGAGACATCTGCAAAAACTACTTGGACATTTTGATTTCTCTGTCACTAACCTCATCCTAGGCTGGCAATAAACCGTATTATAATTTCCTAAATTAGGCTGACATATGGCACTCAATTGTTTCTGGTTACTATTGCCACAAAAACATATAAACTGCTTTGTGGTTTTAATACATAGATACCAAAATGAAATGCCTGTATTTACTACACACAAGATTTGTGATCTCATCTGATCCTGAAGCCTGTAAAACCCTGGCAATAAGGGGCACACCCACCTGTTCTGAGACAGCCTTCTTTGCTGCACCTGAGAAACACTGGCCCAAAGAAAAAATCTATTCTTACCACTATAGTCTGTTTGCTCTGTACACAGGAAAACTCAGAAGGGCTTCACTTCCACTGGCAATGTACCTGTTCAATTTTCCAATGAAGTCTTATTTTTTGAAAAGCACATCTCGAGCCAAATACATTCAGAGAAGGAGTAATAATGATACATCAGCAAACAATCTAGTTAATAAACCAGAGATTATTAGCAAGTGAACATCCTACATTTAGATGAACTTTAACCATTCTGGTTATTCAGCTTTTCTAGAGTTAGGACAAAGAGTTCTACAAGCACCAAAATAAAACCTCATTTATTATGGCTGCCACAGTTCTTGCATTTGATGTATAAGTTATCTGTTCCTGATGCTTTTCTCAAGTGTTCATTATAGCAGCTCCCTATGCTAATTCTCTGTGTCCAGTAGGATTACTTTTCCCTTCCTTCAGGACAGGTGTGTACTGAATTTCTATTTCATCACATACTTCACATACTTTCAAGAAAAAAAGATAGCAGTTTAATGTCTTTCAAAACCTCTCCTAATTAATATTCTTGAAATTGTTGACTGTATTTCAGATTTTTTCAGTGATGTAAACAGAGACAGGCATGGCCATACAGGAATAATGTAGGAATTGAGATAAAAATCGAATATAAAAATGCCTATATCTGCAGTGATATAATTAAAAATTGCCTTGACCATGACCTCTAACTGGAACTAATGGCAGTGAAGATCATGTGGGAAAGCCACATATCTGCAGAAGTAGACAATAACGTTAAGGCCATTAAAAAGTAAGACATGCATCTCTGTTATTAATGATCAGCAAAACAGAGTCCTGCTCTCCTCCTACAGGGTTGCCATTGACATCTGCTGCTCAGTAGCTTAGCATATTAAAGTCTGAGTGCCATTTTGGGAGCAACCGATTTCCAGAAGGAGGGATGAACCTTGGGTGAAACAAAGCAAGGTATTTTCCATTGCCAAAACCCAGAAGAGAATTTAATGTAATTAACAAGCAATATAGTCTGGTGTGTACAACTGAGGAGGAGTTATTCCTCCTACTCTTTGGCTGAACTGTCTATTTGTATTACAGGGTCTGTGGGAGGAAAATGTCTTTCTGCATGCATTGTGCTAAGCACTGAGGTGCCTGATTTGAGCTGGGACTCAATGCTGTCAAAAGACAGACACATTCTTTGCTGTAACATAGTTGTCTAACATCTGTTTGACCCATGGAGAGCTGTGGACTAGTGCACATCTATAGGAGGGCTTGACTATTTAGAAGGTCTTGCCATCCCTGGACAGCAACACTCAGTCCAGCACTAATGCACTTTCTCATCTCCTCCCATGTCGTTTCTTGACATTTCATATAGCGCTTCCTTGCCATCCCCAGCTATTTAAAAGCATTCATGCTCATCGTATTAACCCACACTTGGCACCCACCCCAGACTAGCATTTAGAATGCCTGTGCCCCTGCTACAGCCATCAGTTGTGTACTAAGGGGAGTTGCCAAAGGCTCACAGAGAGGAAAGGCAAAGCCTGTTGCTGTTCTTAGGGGCATTATTGGCACTGTAAGTCCTCAAGAGCTTCACGTTCTTCTGAAAAATGAGATTTTTCTGATCAGACATCCCTTGGAAGGTATCTGTGCCATCAACTTTATAGAAACTTATATAGTATAATTTGAAATTTATATCTTTGCTAGTAGTAGAGATGGAAGGTGCCGCTTTCACAGTTGGCATCCTCAGTGATGATTTGCAAACAAGGAAGTAAATATACAACTACTATAAACTTTAATCTCTGTAGCAAACTAAGAGGAAGTAACTCATAGATATCATGAGATTAAAAAAAGACAAAAAACTGTTAGGCAACCTCATGTTATTACTTTTTCCAAGGCACTAGTTTTCTGCTTTTAAGCCACAGTGGAAAAGGAGAGAAATAGGTTTTGGTGATCAAATGGTCTCTTAAAAATAACGTGTATTTACTTGTTATTTTCATTCCTTGTCTCTGTTTCATGAATTTTATTTCTCTGATACTAAAGTATAGATATCTAAATAAGAAATACTGAATTTATTCAGAGAAGTCATCTTTGGAGGTTACTAAAGCCACAGTAAGTGTTGTTTTCAAGATTTACAGAGCTCTGGCTTTCACAGTACTAGTTTTTATTTTATGTTTTCCATAGTTCATAGATATACAACTTTCATGGAACAGACTCGGCAGTTCTGTGTGAAATGTAAGCTCAGCAAATGCCTTGCATTATTCAGTCTTTGGTTGGCAGGATATGAATAAGGTATGAAAAGAAAATATTCAGATATTGACAATGATGCAAGTAGTTTGATGATTAAGATATTATCAGAAAAGAAGGAAACTCAGGTGTAAAGATGAGTTAAAATGCAAATAAGTCAATAAAATGATTGAGTATAATTTTAACCCTCATTCTTAAGCTGAAAGAAAGATAAGCAAAAAGTATCCAATGAGGGATTCCATATGCTCTGCCTACTCCTCTTTCTGTTGACTTCCACTACCTAGTCATCACATATATCATAGAGTGTCTGTAAAGATTTGGAGAGCACAGCAATCACACTATGCAAGAGACCTGGCATATATAAAAGATGCATTTGCTACTAGGGCTACAGCTCATCTCCATAATTCTCATAAATTCAAGGAAGAAAGAGCAAGAGAGGCTCCTATCTGATGTAAATTGGTGAAGATGTATTGATGTCAGTGGTGCTGGGCTGATTTACACTATCTGGGAAAGCAGCCTTGCTTAGCCATTGACTAAATGCTGCCACTAGCGAACAGACTGAACCAAATAAACTGCAGCAAGGACTCACCACAATTCAATGGATTCCTTAAGAAGTCGTGATTCTAGTGCATAGTCCCATTACAGATAAATTTAGAGATAGATGTATCTAGGAACCGTCAGTGAGCTTCAGATATATAGGTATCTATAGATAAAGACAAATTTCTTAATTCTGATATTAGTTACACTGCTGGAAACCCAGCTGGATTCTGCTGACACTTACAGAGTTGATTTTAGCCACAGTATCAGAAACTGAAGAGAAACTTTGGAAATAGCTGGTGAAGGAAAAGTGTTTTCCATCCATGTTCTCCTGTTTTGTTCTGGGAAGACTTGTTATCTCATTATGTCTCCCATGCTAAAGCCTCAAGCACTGCCTACATATACCCACAGTGTTGAGGCAGTATCACCATCATGCCTATTTTTTCTGTGAGAATAATGTGCTGGAATGACACGACATTTCCAACACATGAGAGTCTGCTGTTATCTCCTCTCTCAATGTACAGGGAAGTTCAGAGTACACTCCCTTGCCTTCAGCTAACTTGTTCAGATATTTAGCCCAAGGCTTTCAAAAGAAAATCTTCCTGGCTTTTCTTTGCCTCAGTTCCAACAGCATCTTCACGTCCCCATGGGTATCTCATCCTTTTCCTGCCTAATCTCTCTGCAGGCTATAATTATCTCCTAAGATACAAGAAATTTCACAGAGGATTCCACACAACAGTGAGTGTTACAGAAGCAATGCTGGTTTTGGGTCACACCAAATTTCTCCATTCCTTATCATATCATTTCAGCAAACGGTTACAAAATGAATCGCACATATTTGTGTAACCACAATAATTGCACTTAAAAACTTCAGAGAATCTATCTGTTTCTTTTTTCTTGGTAACTTTTTTCTCTGGCTGACTACTGATACTTTCAAGGCATTCAGCCAAATTCTGGCTGCAGATAACGTTGGTTTCTAAATCACTATACATCATTAAATTTTCACCACTTAACTCTTTCAAAGTCTTGATTTTATTGATTTTATTTATATTTGCTTGATCATAGATGTTTACAGGTAATATTCCTGAGTTCAGGGATATACCAGACCTAACCACTTCCCAGGCAAAGCACTAGTTACATATCAAAATTAGATTTATTATATCTGAGATAAAAGTTACTCAGACTTCCTGTCCACCTGTTTCATTTCTTCTTGGTTGAGCAGATCTTTGAGTGTGCTAAAGTGTCACCAGCACTGAGAGCTATGTAGGTAATGCACAGCACCTCATGAGATCCTACCCTCACACAACAAAAACCTTCTTGCAATCTTACACTTGGTTTTCTTGCATGACTCCAGTTCTGGTCCATTTTTCATCTCGGTCCAAGTGAGGAGTCTCACATTTTAGGAGACAGCAGAGCCAATGGGCCAGCAGATTTAGCTTTCTGTAACTTATTCAACTCTATTGTGTCCTTTCCATAAAAGCAGCTTTTCACAGGAACCTGTCCACCAAAAATCCACCTGTGGTGGGCTTGCACAAAAGCAGCTGATCAAGACCTGAAAACTAATAGTTGTACAGGAAAGCTGTAGGACTGACTGACATTTCAGGAAGCAATAAGAGTTAATTGATTTTTACAATTGTCATAATTGCTCTGTCAGATATGGCTCTTTGGAGCTTAAAGCTGAACTGAACTTTGTTTATTTGTCATCTGTCATCATGATCGGCCTTTAAGTTTTCCTGTTGTCCCACAAATATCCTTTGTTTTTGGGATGTGTTGCCAAGCATTTAGCCTTCTCTCCAGTATCTTGAACCAGGAATTTGTCTCAGGTGTCATTCACCTTCAATACATTGAAGATGTAAGATATTAGAAATAGCTGTGCTGTTTTCTAGGGCTTTATCTACAAATCATGTTGAGGGGACACCTTCCATCAGCAGTTGCAAGTATATAGTGTGTACCCACTGTGGACTACATAAAACTACATCTGTATAACTTTACACATATATTTATCTGTAGAAATAAATATAAATATATAAACATAAATGTGTAACTCATAAAATATACCCAGGGAAAAAAAAAAGTGAAACGCCATGATTCAACATCTGAATCCCTGTAACAATTGTTTTTAATTTCTAAATAGCTGAATATATTATGATCTGTTAGGAAACTCCTGGCCAAAGATTTCTTATACTAATTTTAATAAATCTCAGATCAAATTCAGATGGAAAGAAATAAATTATGCTTATAACAGTTGAGCGCAATAATATTAATAGAAAAGGATAAAAGACATGATATTATATATTTAATGTTAAAAAGTTATGGTTCCAAGAGCACTTTCAAAGTAATTAATTAGTCATAAAAGATATCCAAATAATTTTTTCTACTCTACTGTTATATGCCTAGCTTATTAAGAGCAATCCAATGGGATGTTCTTTAGAAATTAATAAAATTTCAGATTTCGAAAAAATTTGGTTAGAGGATTAGAAAAAATTACACATTTTAGATATGGGGAAATTTTTCCACTTTTTAGGAGAAAAATAGTTCCATCATTCACCAGTTTATTCAGTGCCAGCAAGGTTTGAAGGTATTCAACCATGTGCATCTAATACATTGAAGATATAAGAGAAAGCTGGACAGCTCACAAAGAAACAATCTCTTGCCTGCAAACATAAGATTTAAAGGAAAATTTAGGTGTACCTTTTGTATCTCAAGTAAAAAGCATGGAGACAGAATGCAGTATAGTAGAAAATATATTGTTATCTGAAGCTGCAAAAATCTGTCCTGCTCAGTCAGTCATTAAACAGATATTCTGTATGTATAAACTCCATATTCTTGCCAGAAGATCAAAGGCAAGCTGGTGAATGCAGAATTGCTTACCTACTTTATCTTCATACAAATGAGCTGAAGTGCCCTTGGCAAAGAATGCAAAGTCATGCCAACAGAATACAGATTTAACACTGCTGTAACAAGGTATTTTATTAAAGTTGCAGTGAAGTGTCTGCCTTGACAGAAAATTTTGATGACCAGGACTTCAAATAAGAAGTAGTACCCATTGTTTGTCCAGTAAATTACTGTTTTATTGTAATGAGGAAAGATTGACCAGACTCTAGAAAAAGTAGTTTTATTTAAAAATCTACTGAAAATAAGTATTTATAGAGAGCTAAGACACATAATTCATTAAATTTTATATCTGAGAAATTCTTATTTTGAAGAAATACCAAGCAGCCAGGAGAGTCTTTTATGCCTCTTTCTCATCATTATATAAAGTGATAAGACCAAAAGAGCTGCCAAAATCTCTTTTTTTAAAAAAAAAAAAAACTCTTCTCTAATTCAAGAAAAATGTCATTCTTATTTTAAGTCCTCTCTAGTCTATAAATAGAATGACATCAAATCACATTGGAGGAAAATATACTTTTTTTTGCTTTTTCCTTTATATTACACCTTTACTACTATTAGATATACATTTCAGTTCAGTTTTCTAATTAGAATTTTCAAACAACTTTAGAAAAGTAGATTTTTGATGTTTTACTTGCAGAAAAGGGAGAAGTAATATTGATGGAAAATCCTATTCAGCTCTATTAATAAGTAGCATATTCCAGTCACAGTATACATTTTGATTAATATAAGGAAAAAGAAATAGCAATCAAAATGACAAATTTCTTGGTGTGTTCTTTTCAGCTTCTTTCAGAAGCTATGAAATCTCATTCATTTGATCAGGTATGTTGCGCAAGTTTAATCTACTGTTTCAAAAAGCATTTTGTTCTGTAGGTCTTCAACCAGACTACTCTGAATGTCATATGAAGATTATCTTTGCATGTTTAACCAGGAATTTGTCTATGTTACTTTTGGGTTACTTATCATAATAAAGCAAAGCAAACTAGTAAAACAAACAAACAAAAAAGAAATTTTGAATGGAATCTAAAAAGCAAAACTTGCGACTCAATAACCCTACAGATTACACATGTGCATACACCCAACAAGGAAAATTACCTTAGAGCTTTCTTGTTTCTGCTGTCTTCCCTTCTCTGTCCCTCTGAGTCTTTTCATTCAAACCTGTCCTGCCTCCCTGCTGACATGACCTCAGTTTCCTGAGGATCTCTCATGCAGACAAGACTTTTAAAGGTATTAAAGTTATCTGAGGTGCAGGCTGTGCATGGGAAAATATAGCAATATAAATTAGATTAAAAATATTCATTCCTGCAGGCATTCAGAGCTGTCTGCCACATGACTGTTGCTCTTAGTATTCTCACCTGAGCAGTCTAACTCACAGCAATTGCTTCCTGTGCTACTTTATAAATAACACTAGACAGATAGTTTAAGACAAATATCTCTCTTTTTGCTCTGCTGACAACTATAGCAATCATTTACAGTGCTTAGACCCCTCTATTGCTATGAAGCGTTTGAACAAGAAAAACAATGGTATGGGAAGAAAATAGTCTTTAATTATCTTTAAAATTAATTTGATGCCCCATAAACCATGATGACCTTTTACACTGACCAGTAACCCTGGAGTACTGCTACGAGTACCTGTACATATTTTCGAAAGTTGGGGTACAAAAACTGTTATATAAAGAATCAAGGAAAGGGTACAAGGTAACCTTGTGGTAATTTGGATGAAAACAGATGGAAAAAGGAAAAAAAATCCAGCCCTTGACAAAACTCTCAACTGATTTATTTTAGCGGTAGTTGTGACTATCTCTAGCCTCTCTAGTCCAGGAAAACTGGACTGTCACTGCTCTCTGTGTGTATGTGGAAAGCTCAGCATCACCCATGTTTCTGCACAAGCATTGCTCACATTTTGCCCCTGCCTTTCCAGAAAGGTAATGAGCAAAAGAAAGGTTCTAACATGTTAAGTTTCAATTACAGAAGTTTCAAAAATTTTTTTAATTAATTTTCAAGATTTTTTTTTTCTGAAGTTCTCATTTGTGAGCTGTCTCTCATATATGGTATGCATACATAATATATATTTATTGTAGAGAAAGTATGTATACTGTACAGAGAGTGCATTTACGGGAACAACACCACAGGAAGGACAAAAATCTTTGTAACTAGCCAGAGTAAAATTGGGATTTCATTCTGAATATTTAATTTCTGACCTTCTGTGCTTTGAAATTTAAAATGAAAGAAATGAATTATGTCAGTCCTACTAATTCAAAAACTCCAAATCTTTTGGCATATCATACCATCCAGAAGCTACTTTTTAATATTATCTAAAAGTGTGTTGTCTGTAGGAAGTTATTTCAAGAACATCTAATTTTATACTTCTGACATAACACTTTTGCTCTTAAAATTAGCAACTGAGAAGAGTAATGACTGGAATGATTCTGAGACTACTACAAACAGACTGAAATAGTGGGGTATTTTTCTGATATATGTTAGAAATAGTGAAAAAACCCTTGTGCTCACATATTAAACCCAAAGAAACAACTTTAGGACCTACAAATAAATAAGCAACTACACAAAGCTGTTTCAGTGCATCTACTACTTTTTGGGACAAATGGTTCATGTCATTCAATTAAAAATTTAAACCAGAGAACTTCATTTCAAACAAAAATGTCTAATGCATTCTGTTATTTCTAAAAGTTCATTTAACAAGATATTGAATATTCTTGAAGAAAGACCTGAGAGCAATCCTGAATATTCTCTACATCATGACTGTAAGGCTTCACAAACTCTGAATGCTAAAACCAACACATGCAACATTATGAAACCCCAAGTTTGCAGTGCTTTACCATTTGTAAGAGTATAATAAATGTGCTTTTATGTCTGATCAAATATCCAAGGAAGCCTAAGTTTCTGTCCAGGGCAGTCCAGAGGAAATGCTGGTTAAATAAAGCCCTCAAGCCTGGCCAGTCCCTGGGATCACTTCACTTCAGCAACCATTGTATGAGGAATGCTAAAATTAAATCTCTGCTTATTTCGATCCATTTATGGATAAATAGTCCAAGAATTTGTCTACTTCTCTATTAAACTTCTTATCAGCTGCCATAGCCTTCTGTAGGAAATAATTTCCAGATGCTATAATCCTAGAAACTATATTTGTTTTGCTGATTTTCTCTACTAGGATTTTTCTGGAAAGGCGACTCGTTTAGAAAGTTTACATATTGAAATTGCACATGGAAAAGCCTAAGGATTCTTGTTGCTGTAGCCCAGCTGTTCTTACACTTTGCATTTTCCTTGATAATTTTATGTTTCTTGGTATATTCGTTTTTATGTTTGATGGTTGTTTGTTTCACAGTTTTTATGCTGGAAATACATTAGAAAATTGAAAACCATTAGAAACCAGAAATACGGTCAGAGTAAGGCTAATATAAAATCAGAACAAATGGTCACAAGATACCCTTGAGATACATTCAGGCCATAAATTATGTCACTATAGAGAGTTTATATCAGTGTCAATTAATTTTTGAACATTAAAGTACACTTGCCAAGGAGAATTCAAAGAGGATTCCTAAAAATTAAATCCACTTTATAAGAGTCATTCTCAGTAAAAAACATATTAATTTGCCTAAATTACAACAGTCTTTCCCACTTTGGAAAGCCAAAAAACACAACTGCTGACAAAATAACTGTCAAGTCAAACTACAGCACTCGTCATTCACAAGGAGTTAATAAACATGGGAAAGACGGAATGATACTATGAAAAAGATCACACTCAGAATATAAAATTCCTCTTTCCTTCCCATGATTGAATTTAAAATCAAAAATAATGATAAAAATTGAAAAAGGAATTTTGATATGGCAGAAAATAAGTAAGGTAAAAATGACACGGTACTGACATACAGAAACCATGAGTATTTTCAGAACTCTAATGTAATTTCTTACAAAAACTAAAACTACCTAGAATTCACTTGGTCTGAGGTTTCATTGCAATAAAACTGAGATGGGATTTATTGAGAAGTGCATGTGGATTCATAAAACTGGCAAGAAAATATGAAATTTCATTGGCTTTTGTAGCTATAATGCAAAATTATTAGAGTAATTTGGACTGGTTTGGGGTTTGAATGCCAATCCAGTTGCAGTAAAGTGATCATGCCAAATCCTCAGACTAAAGTCAGTCTCAACTACATTCTACTTCTATTTTTATTTTTCACAATTGCACTTTTTAAGAGACAATAACTTGCAAATTATACTGTCAGTATAGTGTGTTGCTCCAAGTTTGTCTCAACATATTTGGCAACATAAGCAATCCTGGAAAACAAATCTTGTTAAACTGCAAGATGGCTTGTATGCATACATATATTCCACAATACTGTGTAGTTCACATCACTCACAGAAAGAATGATCTCTCAAAGTTTCCTAGGCCTGTTAATCCCACTGCAGGAGTCATATTAGAGGTGAAGATTCTTTTCTTTAACCACATGGTACAATTGAGTTTTCTTTTCAAAAGCTTAACTAGGATAACAGACAAATAATGTGAATGCTGTTTCAGCCTTGACACATGGGTAGCAAAATTTGGAGACTTAGACAGCTAATGACAGCTTGCATAACAAAATTGGATTATTTAATTTCACAATATTTTTAAACACTCATATTAACATTCATGGAATGGGATTCTTCCTTTCCCCCTCACTATATAAAATACCTTTTTTCAGATGAAAATTTTCCTTTGAAATCTGAAGGAATATGCTAGCAATATACTGTACCAATAAGGCATGACTCTGAGAATAAAGACCACTTTTTCTAAAGTGGTTTACCCGTTAACAAGTCTGTTCTCTGTTCCTATGTGAATTCCAACCTTTGTGGATTAATTCACCTGAAGAATCTGTGAACACTGTGATGCCTACATAACAGAGCCAAAGTCTTTGCAAATACTCAGTACCTCCAACTCTTTACAGCTGAGGACTCAGTGCCAGAGAGGCCCTTCAGAGTTATACCATATACTTTATTTCTCAAAATATATGATTTAATGTTTTTGGTTTTCTACATCTACATTTTCTCCACTACCCTCCTTTACAACCACATCCCATTTAAAAAAGAATCCTCTTCCTGTCTGGCTGCTACAGATCAACCAAAATTTTGATGATCAAAAACCCAGTGTAAACCTTTTTTCTGCTTGTACTTCTTCTAAGGCATCTGATATAATTTCTGCAATGTGCAATGTTGGGATTCAAGATTTACAGTCATATTGCCTCATAATTGCAGTCCAACAGTGCCATCCTCTGCTTCTTGCAAATAACATTTCCCTATTAAAAAAATAATAAGATAATCTTAAGGAATTCTAATGATAAATAAGCTATGGTTTCACCTTCTATGCTTACTGACAATAAAAATAAAATCTTTTAGGTGTGAGACCAAAGCTTTAATATTCTCACGGCAAAATAAAAGGAAATAAAAAAAAAAAATTTAAAAAAAAACTTTATGCACTGACAGTGTCATGGATTAGATTTATGAAACTACTGATTTGGGTTTAAAAATTTCATACGTACACCTATATCTCCAATTAACTCTCAATTGCTTCTGCACTATTATTGGACCTTTAATGAACTCAATCATGAAACCAGAGATTTATTTCCATAATGCCTAGATATTTAAAGAGAAGATTCCCAGCACCCCAAAAAAAAACTTTCTAGTTCAAAATTAAGATAAAAGACAACATGACAATCAGAAATCATGGCACAAACTGATTAACCCAGTCAGTATTTGTCCTCAGTGGTGTGAAAATACACTGGCAAAGGGGGTTTTAGAAAGCAATACAAAAGTGGATTTTTATACATTCCTCTATTTTAAATTTGAGTGGGGAGAAATCTTGAGGGCATCTGCAATAAAATATAAAGAACCAATAAAAGCTTTGCTGTTAAAATCACAAAATGTGAAATTTAATGTTAGGAGAGGAATAAAAAACAAAAATTCCAGATGCGATAGAAAATGGGGAATCAATGCAGACAAGCAGAGGTACACAAAGTTATGGTCATAGATTTTTTTTTTCCCATTTTTATGGCAATCAACTTAAGTTCTTTTTCTACTATTGGAAATATTTGTGGGAGAGTCACATGATAGCATAGTTGCATTAATTTCATCATTGTACTTGTTCAATCTTTCATTTTTTTCCTACAGAGGGCTATGTGACATACATATGAAAGGACATAAAGGGAAAAATTTTTCTAGGAGAGTAATTAAGCAGTACAAATTATGCCCACAAGTCATGGAATGGTTTGGGTTAGAAGGCATTATAAAGATCATCTAGTTTCAACCCCATCCTCCCATGGGCAGGACACTTTCCACTAGACCACATTGCTCGAAGCCCCATCCAACCTGGCACTGATGGCTTCCAGGAATGGGGCATCCACAACTTCTCTGGGCAACATCCTCTAGGGCTTCACCTCTGTCACAGTAAAGTATTTCTTCCAAGTAACTAATGTAAACCTACACTCTTTCCATTTAAAGACATTCCCACTCATCCTATCACTGCATGTCCCTGTCAAAACCTCTTCAGTTTTTCTGTAGGCCCCTTTCAGGGACTGGAAGGCTGCTAGAAGATCACCCTGGAGCCTATTCTGCAGAGTGAAAAACCCCAACTCTATCAGCCTGTCTTCATAGGGACAAGTGCTCCAGCCTCCTGCTTATCTTAGTGGCCCTCCTCTGGACTCACTGCAACAGGCCCCTATTCTTCCTACGTGGTGGGATATCTGTCTTTGGAGGCTTCCAAGACCCTGAACTGACTTCAGTGTTGAGCAAGAAATTTGACTAGGGAACTCCTGAGATCCTTTCTCAACAGAACAGTTCTATATTTCAAGGATTTTAAAAGATCAAATCAACCTTATAAAAGTCTTTATTTAAAGTGAAAGATTTTAGAGATCACTTTCTTAAGCTATTGCAATCACCTTTTACAAAATACGTTAAATTGGAAGAATTTGTATGAAAAGAAAGACAAAAGGTTGTGAAAGAGAAAATTTGCATTATCAACTACAGAGTCACAAGTAAGTCATATGAGAAGATCTTATTTTTAAATGAGATTAAAACCTCTAAATCCAAAGTGCAATTGAAATTAAGGGAAGAAAAGGAAGCTTTAAGAACTGCATGAAATCTTCTAAATCGTTGTTCAGTCTTTGGTAGAAGTGGAACTTAAGCACTTCTTTGGGTGCTATCTCTCCTCTAGAAAACTTCAAATTATGGAGTCCCTTCCCATTGTTTTCAATACACATGGACAGTTACAGGCTGTTTCATACTAACTGTTTAATACAGCTGTACTTACAAAACATAACATGGTTTGGGTCAGGAATTAGTTTTGCCTGACTTTTTCCATCATGCTGCTGATACTGCATTGGCAAATGCAATAACAGTTTAAACGATACTGACAGACTATAGCTGCTTGTATCTCAGAAAAATCTATACAAATTGCAGATGAAGATTCACATTCCCTCTTTACTTGTCAGAGCTTATTTTGTTGTTACTTAGAAATTACGTTGTTGACATTAAACAGCAATAAATGACCCTCATTATGCCACTTGCTTGGCTAAATGATTCTTAGGAGTGGGATTCCCACCTTCTTTTAACAGGTCTGGATATACTGTGTGTTTATTCTGTGTTGACTGCATAAAACCACTCAACAGTGAAACAATTCTGTGTAAAACCAGATGACAGTGAAAATCTTAATTCTCAAAAGCAAGCAACTCAAAGACTCTGAACTCAAGGAATAGGCAACAATGAATAAGAGCCAGCAAAACAGAATCTTAAGGATGCCTGTTTCCATGGCATAGGAAAATTTACCCTGCACAAAAATACTGCAAGTTGCAGTAATAGAAATTTCTGACCTTCAGCACTATTAGACTCTCAAAAAGAAATAGAGCAGAAATTAGTGTGAGGGAAATAGGTGTATGTGAAAACTATGTTCCTGCTACATAGACTATTTGGCACCACTGCTACAAGGTTGTAACACCATTTCTTTTCCGTGCCTTGAATATTGTTTTTCTTTCCTAGCCTGCACAGCAGATGCAAGTGGTGAATGTGGCAAGTCACTCTACTAGAATTTTTCCAGGGGAGACTTTCCTGGAGCAGATCTGCCCTATCCCACTTCTCAAAGACTGTGTTGCACAACCAGACTACAGAGAGATGTTCTTTCCTGGACGCATTAGTAATGATGGAAAAGAAGAAAAGCTCCTCCTCCAAAACTCCCCTACTTACTCCTGGTCCATTCCAAATGGATGGGATCTTCAGGGCTACAAATATGACACTACTCTTGTCCTCTTCAGAGTGAGCTGAGTAGGAAAGATCTGCTGTTTTAAATTGTTTTGAGTTTATCAGGTGCCTTTTGACTGACAAAGATGCAGAACCATTGTCTAAATGATGAAGCTGAAAGGATGTCAAGGCAAGAGGTCTCCTGGCTCTACCTGCATGTCTTCCACTGTCACAGTAATACACAAAAAGTGGGAATCTGTCCAAAGCCTTATTCAGAGGAAATTTTGCTCACAGAACAGAGGTACTCAGGAGTATTTTTCCCAGTGATATGAAACTGCTACAATGCTTTAAAAAAATATTTTTTTTTAAAATCCCATATATCTTTAATTATTATCGGAATAAAAATCACTTCACACACATGGTGAATAATTATATTCATAGGCTTTTGGTTCATTCTTATTCACTGTGCAGTTTCACAGGTTGAAGGGGTGTTCAGCAAGATAACTGATTATATAAATCCTTTTCCTTTGACATTCCTCTCAGAAAATTCTGACATTATATGATTAGCTTTCAAATTAATCATTCTAAGAATTTTTTTTTTTAAATCCCCGCTGAAAGATACCAAGTGACTAAGCTGAACACCAACACTCAAGTCACCTATATACAAGAAATATCTCCTTCACATGGTAAATTCACATTAATATAGATTTTTATTATGCACGTATTTTATGTGTATCTTTTTCTTGCCATCATGGACAATTTCAATTATGAATTGATAGAACAGTAGTGATTACAGTTGGTAACACTATTTAAAGACATTGTTTCAGGGATCAAGCAGTGAAACACCATTAAACAGTAACATCATTAATGTGAAGATCTGATTATTAACTGCTTTTAACTATGTCTATACTAAATATCACTAAAATGGCTTGTTAAAATATTTATAAGACACTATTTATTCTCTTTATTAGCAATTATATTTCAAAATTACTTTGTCTTTTATATTACCCTCTTTGTAAACTAAATGTCACCCATCACTTCAACTTTAGAAAATGGTTCTCAGAGACATTTAGTGCAGCTGCTCAGTCTGTTTTATCTCATTAATGATTAAAATGTTTGGTGCTTTCTAGTGAAATGTTGTCTCTTTATTAAAAAAAAAAAAAAGACAAAGTTGTATTCATTAAAATTGTGCATTATTAGATCTGCAGTATCCTATACAGAGAAATTTCAGGCTCCAAAACTTGGACTTTCTGCCAGGTTTGTGTCCTCACCTGAGCTAAGACTGTTTAGGTATTTTACTACTTCATGAAAAGAGTAGACAGATGCTTGTGAATTAAGGTTATTTGTTACCTTGGTGTTTTTCCTCCATTTTACTGCTCCCATAATAGATTCTGAACATTTAGTATTTGATTAACCCAGGACTGAGGTATTTATTCATTTTTTGACATCTTGACAAAAATTATAAAAGCTCCCAATTGGCTGCATCATATAATATGGACAAGGATTTCCGAAAGTATTGCATACTGATATAGTTTCAAGTTTGTCCATTGATTTTTATAAATCCTTTTGCAAATCCCACTAGCAACACTTTGCGAACTGATAATGGGTTGTTTGGGTGCACACATATTTTGGTGTTGTGTGCAATGAAGGCCAAGAGTTCTTCACTACATTTCCCAAACTCCATTTCAAAAAATTATTTTATTTCTGTATGAAGTACTAGAAGATTAAAAAAAATTAGTTCAAAAGAAGAGTGCCTGACAGAGTCTGACTAATACAAATGTTTATATTCTATAGTTTTCTCTCACCTACATTTTAAAAAATCTCCATGGCATAGTGAAGAAGAGAGATTACAACCACAGTGACCTTCTGGTAAGTCCCAGTGGTGAATGCAAACCCCATTGCCTTACAGAAGTAGAGGTGATTCTGTCTGGTTTACAGGAAGAGAGGGCAAGGTGCTCTCCTGTCTCACAGATCACCTATTTTACAGCTCTGTGTCAGCTTCTGGACTGAGCCATTACTGCTGCATGTCAGTGAAGTCAAGGGAGGTCTTCTTACCTCACATAGCCTGGTCTGAGGATAACAGTTTAAAAATATGTAAATATTCATTTGAAAGGTAATCTGAATTGTTTAGAAATTACATCCTTGAGACTAGCCATGCCCTCATAGTTTTTGAACCATATTTTAATTTGTTAGAGCAACCCAAATCTGTATACCCTTCATGAATTTTATTAAAACAGTTGACCAAGCAAATATTCATTTAAGAAGGCTAATTACCAAGCTAAAGTGTTGCAATTTTATTTAGCTAATTAGGGACGGAACAATGCACTAGTAAAATTAAGGTCACGATTAAAGTAGGCTCAATAAGTCTACAGATTGAGCCACCAAAGTGTAGGTATGCTGAATTATGAAATTGCCCTTACCAAGAAGGGTCCATCCTGGCAAGCAGGAAGTCAAGCAAGAATGGCAGGGACCCTGCATGGACGAACAGAGAGGCACTGTCTGAGGGTTCAGGGATACAGTTAGAAAGGACAAGTCTATGTGAAGTTGAATCTGGTGACAAGGACTCCAGCAGATACAGCAGCAGCAGAAGGGATGGATACCAGGGAAAATATGGGCCTGCTGTTGAACAGGTCAGGAGACATGGTGACAAAAGACATGGAAAAGACCAAGGTGTTGAATATGTTCTTTGTCTTTCACTAGTCCTAGTCCCATGAGATTAGAAGTAAAGATTACTTCTCAGTAGAGTAGAATCAGCTTAGGGAACATTTAAAGAAAATTAACAGACATGGGTCTGGGGGACCAGATGAGATGGACCCACAAGTGTGGACAGAGCTGGTCAATGTCACAACAATGTCACTCTGAGTTATCTTTGACATATCATGCTGATTGGGCCAGATTTGTGAGGACTGAAAGACAGTAAATCACACTATTATTTGTAAAATATAGAAGAAATACCTGGAGGACCACAGACTGGTCAACCTCACCTCAGTCCCTAAAAACGTGGTGAAGAAAATCTTCCTGGAAAGCACCTCCAAATTTATGAAGGACAATAACATGATTTGGAGCAGTCAGCATGGACTTAAGAAGGGAAAATATGCTCAAACAGCTTGACAGCCTTCTACAATTAGGTGACTGGAGGATGTGCAGAGAGCTGTCGACCCTGTGTGCCTTTACTTTGGTAATAATTTTGACACTGTCTCCTGTATCATCCCCACAGACAAGCTGATAAAGTAGAATCTAGCAAAGTGGAAAGTGAGGTGGATTGATGATATAAAACACAGAAGAACGATTGAGACATCAGATGGTTGCACAGCTGAACAGAGCGACCTCAACAAGTTGAAGAAATAGAAAGATACAAACCTCACACGGGTGAACCAAGTGAAATGTCAGTCCTGCCCCTGTGAACAAATAAACCCAGGCACCAGTATAGCCTGGAGACCAATTAGTTGGAAAGAATTTTGACAGAAATTGACTTGAAAATCCTGGTTTGACAACAGCCAGAAAGGTACCCCTGTGGCAAAGCAGGGCAATGGTACTCTGGGCTGCATTAGGGAAAGTTTTGCTGGCAGGTCGAGTTAGACCAGTCCTTCCCCTCTGCTCAGCACTGGTGAGACACATTTGGAATGCTAGGTCCAGCTCTGGACTCCTGAGTATGAGAGGGATGTGGACATACTAGAGGAGATTAGGTGAAGGATGATAAAGATGATTAAAGAACAGCTACTGTCATGTGAGAGGCTGAAAGACCCAGGATTTCTCAGACTGGAGAAGTTCAGGCAAAACAAATCCATATGCATAAGACCCTGAAGGAGGCAGTAAGGCAGGCAGAGGCCAGACACCTCTCAGAGGTGCCCAGTGACAGGACAAGAGGCTGAAGGCACAAACTGAAACACAGGAAATTCCACGTAAGAGAAAGAAAAATCTTTCTTAGTGTGAGCATGAAGAAACACTGGCACAGTTTGTCCAGAGAGATATTGGAAATATTCAAAATGCAACTGAACATGTTCCCAGCAATCTGCTGTCCCTAAACCTGTTGGACTACATGATCTTCAGAGATGCATTTCTCTCTCAACCATTCTGGGAATCAACAATTCTGTTAATTACATTTCTTTTTTGAGTCCTATCTTGCAAAATCATAATAAAAGTTTCTTCTTTTCACTCTAAGATTCCAGATATTGTTCTAGCTGTAAAATTACATTGATTTTCATAGTTGGGGAAGGTAGCAGTGGGCAATATAATAGGAAGGTTTTGTATGTTTGGCAGAAAATTATTCATTTAACAAATTAAGAAACACGTATTTATAGGTCAGAATTCATGTGACTTTTCCCAGGTGTCTGCATCAACTCAGCATGAATCACATCTGTGAATGCCTAACACTCTCCTAGTGGCTATACAGCACAAACTAGGGGGTTTTATTTTGTTGGAATAATTGGAAAATACTTTACATAATGATATATTTGCAATTTTTACAGTCTTTACAACTTTTGCATTTGCAGTTCACGTATGACATTTCTTCTGTCCTTGCTGTTAAAACTCCTAAGAGCAATTATTTCCTTACTAACCTGCCCTAGTCAGCTAGAAAATGCCATCTATTATTTTCTCTTCCTCACTCTGTCACTCATCCACACTCCCCTGATTGACCGTAGAGCTTTACTTTATTCCTTCCACTTGGTGTTATTATGTTATTAAGGTTTTAGGAATAGCACCCATAAGTAATTGCCCCAGAGAAAACAGAGGTAGTAAATCTGCTCCATGTGAGGCTGTAAGAACATTTACAAAAACTAAAATGCAGTGAGTCATCAGACTTATTTGTCTGGTGGTTCTGTACAATCCTTAGACTGTGATCAGCTCCCCAAAAAGGGTTTGGAAACTAGGTAGCTACCTGTAGTAGCACAAGATTTAAAACATTCTATTAAAAAAAATCATCCCTTTTGATGGATGCTAATATTAAAACATGTTGTTTATTTTGATTCTTCTTTTATGTTATCCAAAAACACAGGGATGTTCCTGACTGCAAATTTAAAATGTTTACTTTCATTGGGGTGTCAAAGACAATTATGAATTATACACTTATGCACTGTTAGTATGGGGTAGATAGTTCATGTACTCCTTTATTAATTTAAAAAAAATAATTTTATGTATTACTAGTTAACCCTATATTACTCTTGTTTGGAAGGGAAGAATGACATCTTGGCCTAGCTGCAGACACAGACTATAAATTAAAGAGATGCTCACAGCATTAATATCTTTGCAAGATCATAGGTAATTTGAATCTGATAGCCATCTTTTTTTTAAAAATTACTCAAATTCCCATTAAACTGATCAACAATATGAAGGGTAAACACTTCAATTTCTTTGTATTAGAGACAGACTGTAACCAAAAACTAATTATGAGAGTAAAATTACTGGCATTAGTCTTTCAATCTTTAGACCCTGAAACTGTGCTCCATCAAGTAATTACATTAAACCAACTTAGGAATGTTTTTTCTCTTGCCAATCTCCAGCCAGAGAAGCCAATAAAAACAAAATAATTAGCCATAAACAATTTTATTTCCCTGATTATACTGACGCTTCAGATGGACTATTTTAAATGGCTAAACACACATGGATGCATTTTATTTCTTAACCCAACCCTGAAGGGCAGAAGCAGTTAAGTGTTTTGACCCTAGCAGATGCAACTTTTCCCACTTTTCTTCTTCTGATTATTTTTCTTTTTTTTTTTTTCTCATTTATTGCATTTATTAGGATATTTGTATCAGAGTAAAAGGAAAAAGACAGAGCCAATTTTAATAACACTAAATTCCAGGATTCTCCAGGAAGGGAACACAAGGCTATTCCTCTCTGAAAAGGCTTATATTTTCTAAAGAGGTTTGAAATGAAAAGTGTGCTCATAATGCAGTGGGAGGTAAAGTAGACAAGATAGAAAAAAAAAAAAAAGATACTTTCATTACCTGTAAGATAACTGGTCCTCATGTCTTAAAACAAACAATGTCAAAGTTTGAACAAAGAATGATTAGTTTATCACTTTAAATTATCATTTTTGTAATAAATTCTGAATCTGATTAGAATAGGGTTTTTTGCCCCAATGCTTATGTATTATTTCATACAATCTAAAACATGAAGATGAAAGAATCTGTATTACTTAAACACATATTCCTTTCTCAGTGTTATCTCTTCCTGTTCATTGTCCAACTTATTCTGATTATGTTTCTTTTCCTTCTGTATATTTTTTGTTCTTCTTTTCAACATTCTTTCACCTTGTGCAACTCCCACTCTTCTCGTGGACATAAAATGGTGTCAAAGGTCTTATTAGATCAAATGTATTTTTGTAACTAGAACAATTTAGCAAGAAAATTATTACATATATAACTGATTTTAAGCTCAACTAAACCAAAAACTTTACAAACATTCCAAGTCAGTCATAATATATGATACCTAACTTCCGGTTTCATCTTTTTTCCTTACAATGAACCTGAATGGGGTCAAAACTTACTTGGATTGAGCCCTTTATGCCTTTAACAGGGTCTGTAAAAGAGTTTTATCAGCTTCTCTGACTAGCATTACCTTAAAACCCAAGTTTTGCTTTTAATTTTCCCATGAATTCAGTCAAGACAGACAGAGGATCTGGAACCAAAGTTCAAAATAATCCATGATAATTCCATTGTTTTATTCAAAACTACCATGGAGCTCCCACTAGACTATAATCCTGCTTTATTATGACAAGAAGAGACAGTATTTAGAGTCATTTAAAGTTATGGAAGACACATTTTTTAGTTTTGAAATATTATTTGACACTTAAAGGAGTGAGGGAGGGCAGAGAAGGATGCAAACCGCTGTGATTGAGTTCAGAAGCCCAAGGTAAAATGAAAATTTTCATCACACTTAACTCTGTGATACTGTTTCTTTTTTCTCTAAAGCTTGGGTAGTTTTAGATACTTTTTAAGACAAACACACTGTGGATCACTAATAAAACAATATAAGAGGCACGTGGTTTTTGTAAGCACTGTTGTTACTAAGAACAGTCACACCCAGATATTTGTTGACTGCATAGATCCTGATTATTCAGAAAGAATCAGAACAAAGCAGTATTCAAATATATGTGTATATATAAGGGAGTTGATTTTGACTGGTTGTTCTGTTTGCTTTTTTGTTCCCCATCTTCACACATCTAAAGTTCTGATATGTGTAAACTGAAGAATAGCTCTCATTTATTGCTAGGAAAAAGTTAACATCACTGCTGGTCTCTTCATTTTTGTTATCTTCAACAAGTGAAGGTGAAGATTATGGTGAAAAGGACAGGAATGGGGATTATTGTTTGCTTTTAAACAGAGTGAAAAATAACCATTTTTCTTTTTTACATTACTCATGAGAAAGACCTGTCAGATTCAACAGGAGTAGCCCCAAGCTGTCTATTTAAACAAAGGGTTCCTTTTGCTGCCCCATACTCTTGTCCTCTGAGATCCATGCAGTCTTCACTGGAGAGGATTCACTTTACCTGTCTGTCAAGGGGAAGGAGATCTTCAGGCATATGACAGGAATGGGAACAAAAATGGAAATAAAAATTTGGCAAATGTAGGAAGAGGTCTGGGATTTTTACAGGTAAAATAGCTGTAGGAGTTTTCTGACAATTAAAAATACATTCTATTTTGTATTCACATCCATGTCTGATTTTTATTAACTAAGCATCTGGATGAGGGAAGAAAGATGTCTGTCAAATTAAGGTCAGTGTCTGGCCTAAGCAACTTACCTGGTGTATGTGTACATTCAATAGAAAGCTGGTATATTTATTGCTTAGTCTAAGCAGTCCATTTGAGAGTTTGAAGGGATTTAATGAAATGAAAAAGAGCTTAAGTTTTGTTCCCTCTATATATCTGCTGTGTAATGACCATTCCCACATTTCCAAGTCAAACTCATAAACAGAATAATACTTCATGTTCCCTTATTTCTCTCCCTCTTATTTATGATTTGGTCAATTAACACTTCCCAGTATTACATTCTTAAAGAGTCAGGAAAGTGTGAAATTGCCTTATAGTAGTGACAAGGGTGAAGAAATCTTCCAAAGTCATTACTACAGCTCTAAATCTGGAATAAATTTTAAATATAACTTGTACTATGAGCTGAAAGCCAAAGAATGAGAAAATATCTGAGTTATTTGCTCCAAATTATTTAGTTTCCATGGATATAAAAACATTTAAGTTAGAATCACAATCTGAAAATTGGGTTGTACTTTACCTTGTCTCATAGTTCTAAGAAAGAGTTAATGAGATTGAATTTTTCCCACTATCATTTTATTCAATCCTACTCTTTCTGCATCATTGTGGTTGCCAAGCGGTAAGGGAGAAAGCAGGTATGTGGACCTGAGATAATTGGAATAATTTGAGTGTTGCTTATGCCCTCCTTTTTAAAAGTGCTGCTGCATAGCAAGACTGTATTATTAAAATGCCTGCTATAGCTATAGGCTGACATATTCCAAGAGCAAATCTACGTCAGGAAATAGCAGAAAGTCAACACAATGTCTTTTGATAAGTAACTTTCCACTAGGAACAAATTAACACTATTATTTAATCACAATACAGGTACTTCCAAGACATGGGTCTGTTTCTTTCATTCTGGAAAATGAACATATAAAAAGAGCTTACACTTTTGAATTCGTAGGAGCAGTCATAGAATCAAACTGAAGAGGCACAAGGCAGTCTTGCCACTGAGGTGGAGGCAGCAATACTTTTCAGAGAAAAGTAAATATTCATAGAAAAAGAACGCAAGAACAATAAGGAATCTTCTTCTCTAACCTGTCAATAATGAGGATGCTGAAGAAACATGACCTGTAGACTAGTCCCTCATCTCAGCAAGACATACCATTTTCTGCCTCTAAAAAATGAAAAGGCATTTTATCGTCCTTTTTTTCTGAAAGTACATTCCTTCATTTTCCTCAGATTTTCACCAACAAAAGTATATTGTTTTCATGCAAAATATCAATATTTTGACATTAAATTGGTGATTTGTGAGTAGGCTAAATGCAAACTTAATGTAATTTTTTTTAGTCTATTATCAGGCATGCAGTGAGAGGAATGGATATTAATAAGGAATTACTGTGAAAATCAGAGAAATTTTTAGATGTCACTTCATTAAAATTTCAAGTCACTCACAAAAATTTGATAAGGAAAACAGAAGAAAAACCTAAACTAGATGACAGCCAACACAGAGCTTTAACTGATTTTCTTGGTGTTACCTCTTTAATGATCTGTCAGGAAAATATTTGAGACTGAAGGCAATAAACAGAAGAAAATATAGATAAATAACCCAATACATTAAGTGCATTTACCAGCTCTGATGGAAAACTACACTATCTATATTTCCAAAGAATTTTCTCAAAAATCAAGATGTGGGCAATTATCCCTGATATGTGAGATATCATCGGAAAACAACTATTTAAATAGGATAAGACACACATTTAATATACTTATGTTTTTTAAGACCTTGGGTATATGTTCAACTGAGTGTTTTGCATTCTCAATGCAGAAAAATAACATGGGATTTTTTTCACCTGGTTTGAGAGAGCCAAAGGGAGGAAGAATACATCAGCAGTAGTCAACTCTGGCCTTGAATTTTTGAAGAGAGCAGTAAGAAAATTTTCTAGGTAGCAGTTTCTGGGATCTTTGCTAAAGGTCTTTCTTTATTCACATGAATCCCACCAGAAAAGACAGAGTATGTTTTCAGAAACATTCTGGCCTGTTTTCAGGCTTTACAACACTAATTGAAAACAAACCAAATCCCTATCAACCTTTTGTGCTGCATGGTACTTTTCTATAGAAACTCTAAAGTTTTGCCTATTCATTTCATTTCTGTTGTGATTTCTTATTTGTTTGTGAAGATTGGCCAATTTAGAGTAAATTGTCTAGCTAAAGTAATCAGGGAAAATGGATGTCAGAGATCAATTCATCCAATTATGTTAAATGAGAGACAAGATTTTCTTCACTCATTTAATTAAACCAAATAACACCTGCAAGACATACCTAGCCTTCAAAATGAAGTGACATGTATGCTGTACTGGGATTCATTCCAGGACTAGCATCAAGCCTTGAGGAATTTCAATCAAAATGAGAAAAGTTACAGTGCTGCTGTAAAATAGGATTGTGTGCAGAACTTCTGTGATTTTTTTCCCCTACAAGATATGGAAAACAGCTTTTTCTTTCAAAACGGTTTTCTAAAAGTGATCTCTAAAGCTGAAAAAATAAAAAAAAAAAAAAAACGTCTACTGAAACTCTTGTTTAGAGATAAAGAGACTAAGAGATATTGTATAAAAGAGAACTTTTAAAAATGCAGAAACCTCTATTTCCTTTTCACTTTTCCAAGTTCGCTACAAGGTTAGGGGACCTCATTTCCCTCATCAGGATGTGCTACTTAGAGTTTGCAAGAAATAAACAAAGGAACAAATATATATCCTGCAAAAATATTTGGCATTCAAAATTTCTGCTTCAAGGCTTAAGCAGTTTCTCGAAGCATACTTCCCTGGAGTCAAAAATATGTTTTTAATG
>VXAU01006079.1:80291-96568 GCA_013399695.1 Formicarius rufipectus
TGTTTTTAATGGTGATTTTATTAAGTTATTGGAGCAGGCATAATGAAATAAGAAAACTAACTTATTAGCTAGAGTTTGGAGAGGAATTTTATGGTCATTTTGTATTACAATTCTAAATTCTGTGTAGATGCTGAAAGCATGTTTTAAACATTAGCAGCGTATGATACACTCAGTAATAAACACTCCAGAATAGAACATTCTACTTGTATACAAACTACCATAAAAAGCAACTTTTTTTACTCTTGCTCCCTAAGATGATGTTTTTCAACAGTTGACCAGCCATTAGAATATACATATAATATATATAAATAGTAGCTCATTATATTTATTTATTTACTCTTTCTAAAGTAGCAGTTCCAGGTAGCACTCTAGTGGCACACAGGTACAACACGTAACCATTCTACGTAGTATACATTACTTTTAATGCAAAGTAAACTTCTTTGATTTACTGTCTGGAAAATCCCTGTGTTTCTAAAACCCATTAGGAAATAGTTGGTTTGTGTTTTCAAAGAAGAACTGATATTTACACTGAGGAATTTGAATTCACACAACAAACCAAGCATTCACTATCAAGGATGCCCTCACTTTTCTCTGCATAAGTTCATTCAATGTAATTGGATAGATCTTGCAAAGCAACAGAAACGTGAAAGGGCTATAGAATATGTATAAATATCAGTATAGGTGATTATAAAGTTTAAGAAAAAAATACAAACCTACCAATGTTTTTAAAATGTCTTTAGTGATATGACAAAAATGCAGTATCGAGCATTTTCCCCTGAGAAGCCAAGCCTGATCAATGAACAAGCTTTCATTTTATCTGGAAATGCATTGTGCTAAGAATAGTTTATTGCCTTTTCCTAATGTACTAAGTCTGTCAATGACCTAATGGACCTATGCTTGCTTTTTAAAAAGCAACAGTGGATGTAATGAATCTTTCTTCTACAAAACCAAATTCCCAACTTCCATTCTCTAGTGTCAGTGAGCTCTCTCCTACAATGCTTAAAGCTGCAAATACAATCCTGAACCTAATTTGAAAAGGGTTGCAAATGAATAGGCGAGAAGTGGTATCAAGCTAAAATCAGCTTGTAAATCAGATTGTAAAAAACTTCTGAGAGTAATATTTTGACAGAAGATTTTACTTTTTGTAGTAGTATTGCAACAGAACATTCTGCATGCTACCCTTTGTAATATGCTAGATTTCACTAATGTGAGTGATTTTATGAACTGCTCAAAACATGTAGGCATTTCATGCAACAACTGAATGAAGCTGTCCAATTGGGTAACAAAGTGCCTGTTATTCCAGTCATTTCACTAAATGCTTACAAATTTGAGTCATTCCACAAAGTGTCTGTCTGAAAAAGTCATTTTGGTGCGACAGAAAATTTTAATCATTTAGTGAAGCAACTGGTTTCACCATGTAAGAACAACATAAAATGTGAGATAATGACCACATTTAAGTAAAAGTATATTAGTAACAATTTCAAAGATGTAAGAACATCATCCTCTCTATATCAGTATTTATTTTGGTTTAGGTATATATACTTGGGTGTATGCATAAATAAAATCCACCTTAAAGCTGTGAAAAAGTGAAGGAGGTAGATATACAGAACAGGTAAATGTCATACAATATGAAATATTTCTAGACATTTAAACTCTTAACCCATACCTGGATAGTTTGCCTTTATGGGAGGAAAGTGATAATTTTTGTCACCTCCATCCCACATTTAAATGTGTGCTTTCTTTATGACTGGAACGGGATGGGGATATCAAGAGACATGCTGTGTCCAGCATGATGGGATAACACCCTCATCTTCCACTTTATTGCATTATTTGTGTTCCACTTTTCAGAATGCCAAACATATAAAGTTCCTAGCTGGACAAATAGGAGAATATGCATTATAAAAGGGTTTTAATTATTTAAACAAGTGTCATTAATCCTTCTGGAACTATGATGCATTAAGGTTGCATGCCAGCAAAGCACTTAGGTATGGTCTTTTCTTTAATACCAAAACTAGACCATGGAACTATAGATCTGCCTGCCCACAAAAGATTAAATTAAGAGAATGATCTCAGTGCAAATTCAGAAATGTTTAGTTCAAGGCTGCCTATATAATAATGTACTGGATCATTTCAGCACATAAATGTAAAAAAGTGCAAAATGTAATAGCACATGGCAACTGCTGCAGTACTACTACAGAGCCAGTGACTTGAATGGAATTGCTTTTCTAGTCAAAATTAAATGGATTCTCGAGCTGTTTTATAGACCAATTCCCTCACTATGCTGTCAGGAAAACATGCAGTGAAAACAAGACAGTAAACCTAAAACCTCTTATTCAGCCTTGATCAAATCATGTTGCCACCAGGATCATCAATGCTACCAGGGTCAATGTTGAAGCAGTTCACAGCCTGTACTTGGAACTGTGCTCTGAATTGAGTGCAGTCTGTGTGGGCACTCAAGACTTTTAAAAGTCCACAAACTCATGGAAGATGTGTTGTAGACAGTTTTAATTTTTTTTCATAATTACATTAAAACAGAGTTATTTCCTTATTGTTCTACTCTCTACTCTGCAAAGAAGTGGTGTTTCTGAACCAGTGCTATTCCAAGGCTATGTAATTGCCATTGCATTGTAACAAGTGTGCTTGAAAGAGAAAAGGTAGGGTTATGAGAAAAGTGATTTTTCTAAGCAAAGGAAAAGTCACAGAGATGCACTGTAAGGATTTTCAGTGAAACATTTGACGTTATGTCTTGTAGAAAGCTCTTGAAAAATATGTAAATTCTGGAAGTTCCTAGACGAAATGTATGCTGGGTAAGGGACTGACAAAAATGAGGAATTCATCAGAAGTGAGAGACAAAATGTCCTACTGAAAAAGGAGACCTAAGTTTTTCAGAAGCACTAATAGAACCATTCTTGCTTACTGCTTTATTCATAACCTTTCAGTAAAACAGAGAAATATGCCTAGGACATTTCCTGACGATATTAAACCAAAAGTAATATCAATACAGGGAAAGATCAGGATACAAACTGATGAAAAATGTTATTTTGGCTTATAAAGAAATGAATGTATAAAGACAACCAATAAATTCAGCCTGGAAACTACAAGCTTTTCTACTTCTATAGCAGTGAGGTTCTGCAGCACAGAACTGCTAACTGGAGTGAAAGTGTGCACCCTTGTGTGAGAGCTTCTTAGTGTCCCACAGGTGGTCACATAAGCACCTCTTTCCACCCATAATAACTTTGCGTGTGCAAAACCTCAAGAGGCAGCAAATCTAAACAGTTTTAAGCGCAAGTTTGGTAAGCTCCTGGAAATGACTATGTGGTTAGGTACCTCTAATGAATATGACTGGGTTTTGTAATTTAGGTCAAACCCATTTTTCAGTTATACCTCCATATGAGTTTGATTCTTTTTCAGATTATAAATTTAGCATTCTTTTGATGTCTTTTGTTTACATATACATAAATAAATTTTAAACAGTAGAATATGCTTAAGTATATTTTATGTTATATTTGCAATACTGCAGATATTTCAACATCCTAATTACACGATCAGGTAGTATTAAATAAAACTTTTTCACCATTTCCAGCTTGTATTACAGTATCAAATACAATTAAATCAGAGACAGAAAGGAGCTAAAACTATTAGTTCACATTGAGTTTATTTCATAAAGCTCAGTTCAGAAGTTTATTTCATGTTTTGTTGAATAGGTTTAATAAACACAGTACAACTAGAAAGAAATTAATTGATTTTTAGGTACTGTAAGCAGTTCAGATCTCATGCAGAGGCATTGTTCTTAATTATAAATGGTTCCAGTTCAATGCTTTCAATATATGTGACTATAACACAGCGCAGGCTTAAAAAAAGTAGGTCAACTCTTCATCACAGGTACGAAGCAATGCTCTTCATAATTCAACACAGTGTGAAAGCCAAAATAATTTGTGATGTAGAAGTTCTGAAATCACACACCTCACAATGGAGTGAAACTCTATTTTATTACTATGATTCTAATTTAGGAGTGTAAATATGTTCATGTAAACACAGCTTTCCTCATTGTGTGTGATTACTGTATCTCCAAACATTTTCCATGCAACCATAGTATCCATTATTTACAGTTATACTCTTTGAAATAGTTATTTATAAACTCTTTCATCAGTAAATAAAGCAAAAGTACCTATGCCTGTGCTGCTTTCCTCATAGATTGATGTCAAAGACACTATTTTTAAATGTCTGAATTATTAAATACACCCTCACGTTAGATCTGGCTTGCATTTAGCTGAGCTGATTTTCTCAAAAATATTATAGGAGGAATTACTCAATCCATCATAGATTTAGCAAATGGTTTTCTGCTTGCCTTGGTCAATAATGTTTTCAACCATTCCACGGTTGAACTTGGTAGGTAGAACATTAATATAAATTTGTGCTTAAAAGAGTAAAGGTTCTAAAAAGTTATGTGCAAAATATAAATCAAATTAGAGGATTTTTTAAATTTTATTATATATTATTTATCTTTATATTTTTTATATACGATATCTTCAAAAACTGATTTCATTTTTTTCCTTAAAACTACTTCTTCATTTTGAGTTTACAGACACCTCCAGGAAAAAATGTGCACACTGAATTCCTCCCTTTAAGCAGCTAGGATCTCATTTTTCCACTTTCTGCAGGAGACGAAGCTCAGAGTTACTGCTGCTTTGAGACTCTTTATCCACAGTTATTTAGTGTTTTTTTTTCAACTGTTTTAACTCTAAATGACTGGCAATCTCTACACTATTCTCTAGGAAGTTATAAGATTTAACAGATTTTCAAATTAATTTTTTTTTTTAATCCATTCCTTTTATACTGCAGTGTAAATGCTGGCTCACTTCAAAACACTGACTAAAATTTAGTTAAATGTCTGCCTAAGAGCAACGTGTGAGTATAGGAAGAGGAACTGTTAGGTCTGGTTATGCATTGTATTAGAGTCAGCTTAGGATAAAGAAACTTCAGCAAATCCAGATAGACTGTAAATTAAGTACAAGAAATTTGAAAAAAAATTAAAGGTTTGGATTGGTGTTTTCATTACACAGAATTCTCTGCTATTTGTGTTATGATATCTCTGGAAGAAAAGTGGACACCTGTCACTCATCCCAAGCTTGTATTTACTTGAAAACATCTGATAACCTCATGTTCAACATTAAGCAGCTGTGAGGTTTTCAGTCTTTTTAAGCATTTCTATCAATTCAGGCAATCTACAAAGTGACAAAGAATGCACAGTTCAGTGGATGAAGGCCTTTCATGCTGTGAGGTGCATATCGAGCCTCCAAAAGTCACCTCTAGACACAAACCACTTCTGGCACAAGGCATGTCCAGTTAAGAGACACAATCTATGGTACACATACTGAGGAAGGCAAGCACACTGCTACAGGCAGTGCTAGACTTCAGTAACAAGACAGCGAGGCAGGGTCATTCTAAATTAATTTAGGGCTGAGTAGATTGACTTTCAGCTTTTAGTTCCCCAGGATATTACTGCAGATGTAGAGGTAATGCTGTCTGACAACAGAGACATCTCAGGGATTGCTTTGTGCCTTCACCATGAGAGCCTGTTGAGGAAGGAGTGTCTTACAGTAGTCCCTCAAAAACTGGGAAACTCCCTTCCATGGAGCAAAATGTTGGGGAGTTTGCTGTATTTTGGGTGAGTCACAAAGTGATTTACCTGTTATAATCTTCTATTCCTAATATTTTTCCTCTTTTTTTTCACTTAATTTATTAACTATATATTGCTACTAAGGACCTCTATGGCTCATCAATTTTATAACTGCAAAATTCTGCAATCTTCACTGCATATCCTCGTTTATGAAATGTGTAGAGAGAGAGATGCCAAAGATCATACAGACAGAGCAACTTGATTGAATTGAACTCAAGAGTTTTGACTCTCTTGACAAAAATCTCATGCTTTTCCGTTCATTACAGATGGTTCTTTCCAAAATTCATACTGAAATCAATAAATTCCACCAGGTAATAGCATTCTACTAATTTTTAACTGCAGTTAAAGTGGAAAAGCAATCAAATGACACAAAGCTCAGAAAGTAAATGGAGTTCTATATACAGTGAAAGGAAGCATAGGGCTCCATCAGAAAAGCAGTTCAGACAGCACTGTAAGGGCACTTAAGCCACAATAACTTTGTCATATACTGCACATCTTTGAGATCCAGGAGAAGGATGACATTTTCTTAATTTTTACTTTTGGGTTGCTTTTGAAAACTAACAATTCAACTGTACTTAGAAGAAAAGAAAGGGAGGTAGGGGAGTGGGGAGGGGGGAAATTAATAATCTGCACTTCCCATGTTGATAGTCAAGACAAGATAGCCAAGTAGTGTTAAAGAGTTGCTGAATTGAAGCTACAAAGAAAGAAATAGGAGGGGTGAAAAACAGAAAAGCTAAAGAAGCAGAATAAGAAAATAGGATCAAGTGAAAATGTGAGGGCATCTGTGATGTGTAACATGGTCAACTTGCCAAGACCAACTTCACACTCACTAATACAAACTAGTACAATTATACAACATTATATATACAACTGAGCACTCTGAGTGTGTAGGCAGGTTATTTATTGTGAACTGATGAAGATTGTATCGCTAAGTCAAGAGTGAACCAGGAACTGCAAAAAGTCAGTTCCCTTGTAGTGCCTGTCTGCTGTGCCTTCACAGACTCACAGAATGGCTCAGGTCAGAAAGGACCACAGTGGGTCATCTGGTCCAACTTCCCTGCTCAAGCAGGGCCATCTCAGAGCGCATGACACAGGACTACATCCAGGTACCACTAAGAAGACCCCAGCTCCATCACCTTGATATGCCTCCCTCAGATACTTATAGACACTGATGAGGTCCCCTCTCAGTCATCTCTTCTAGAGGCTGAACAGGCCCAAGTACTTCAGCTTTTCCCTATGTGGGAGATGCTCCCACCAGCGTGAGCAGCTGGTGAAAACTGGCTGAAGAGGAGTCAGAGAAAAAAGGTGCCTGAGAGGCACTTACTTTTCACCTGTATGCTGACTTAAACAGGAGTATTTGAGAAGTTTCTTCATTTCATTTGAACCAGATGTTCTTAGATTTCATTTTTAAATAATGCTGTCTAAGTTTAGAGAACTTAGAAAAATTTATAACTAAAACAGAGAGACAAATCTCCTTTAATTTCAAAACAAAATTTAATTAAGGTATGATAAATGGAAGGATAACAGTTCTTAGCTATGATATATATATATGTATATTCAAGAGACAACAGAACAACCAAGGCAGAATGAATAAAAACTCCTGGATCAAAACCCCCCACAAACACACANAAGTCCACAAACAGTCCCAAAAAATCAAAGCTTTGTAATCCAGGTATGGGAAAGGGAAACAGCAGGAAAAGCAAGAAGGAAACCCAAGACTCCGGGGTTTCTCCCTCCGCCGTCTCTCCCTGCAGACTCCCGCTGCCCACTCTCAAAGACCCGTATGCCCCTCTCCCCCACCCTTAAGCATCGTGGTCTTGGTTCTTTTGTTAGAGACAAATGGCCTGGGCTAAGACAATTCACTCCTCATTGTGAGGGTGGGGAAAGAAAAATTCCTTTAGAACCTGAACCTATAACAAATGCCTTACCCATTTCAAGGTTTTCCTAGAAGAGCATTCTCTTTTGTCATGCCTGATGATAATTCATACTGATGGGTAATAATTTCACAAAGGAACATCTGAAAATATCTTTAAAATATTTTCAGTATTGTCCCTGTGACCATCATGAATTTGCAAGTCATTATCCAATTCATAGAATCTGACACTGGGAAATCAATAATTCAATAGGAAAAATTCTGACATGTGAAAATAAAAATAAATAAATAACAATTTTTAAAAGACACTTTTATTTATATACTCTTTTCCCCACATTTACTAACCTTGATTGTAATGCAAGAGATAATCTCGGTCTGCTCTGTCAAATTCTCAACAAAGAATCTTATTAAAACAGAGCTGTAGGAAGTGTGCACAGGGCACAGTGAGGCTGGAGGAGATCAGATCTGATCACAATCATTGCTCTTCTGACTGCTTCAGTGTATCCCAACATAGTAAGTAATACAAATATCTCTGAAATGTGCCAGGGTTTTTTTCATTTCAAACCTTTTCTGTGCTTTTTTCACTAATAAGGAACACAGAAAGCACATATAAACTCAACAGACAAATGAAAACTGAATTGCAAATCAGATTTTAAACCTTTAATGCATAATATTCTCCCACAGGTGCTTCATCAAATTTTCCTCAGGACTTGTAAATGACAGGTCTGTCATCATAGCAGTCTCTATAAACAGCTACAGCCTAACTTTTTTTACTATAGAAAGAAATGTTAAAAATAATAAACCAAAGCTTTTTTTAACTGTATTGTTTGGTTTTTCTTCATATCTACTTGGAAAGAAACCAAACAACCCATCAGCCTTAGGGAAAATAACAACCTTACAAGAAAACATATAATGTTAGGGAAGTAGAAATTTGATCCACTTTCCAAAAGTGGACTAACATATAATGAAGTATTACATGTATCTTGTTCACATGGTCATTTACAAGGAGTCAAGTTATCAAACCACTAAATTTTGACATACATGCAATGACACCAAGATCCTGTTTGTTCAACCCACCTACCTGTGAGTTAAAAGTGTTCAACATCCACCATGCTAGAACTGTTCTGAGGAAAACCTGAGCTAAGCTGTGCCAGTAAGAGTAATAAAATAAAGTGAAATAAAAATCTCCTATGCATCAATCTGTTAATTATCAGTTTGATGGGTTTCTCAAAGGAAATTAAGTTGGTGAAAACCTTGCCGAGTATGATATATGTGATATGTTTATGTGAAAGGAGAATCTGGATAGCATTTAGGCTCCAAACTGCCTTTTCAATCCATGAGTGGCTGTCCTCTAATACACCTATAAGAGTCCTTTCCAGTCCATTATACATTCTACATCAGCAGCATATTTATCCTGTCTTTGGTCAACAATGTTGTAAAAAGTCCAGTTTTTGAACTGCCTTAGTGGGAGCAATGTCCTGTTCCCATTTCCCCATTGTTATCATATTTCAACTCAGAATATTCTGTGAAACTTGTGAAAATACATAAAATAGCATTTCCCTTTCCTGCCCAGTGTTTGCAACTCTAAGGGAAAAAAAAAACTCAGGGAACAGTGGTGAGGAATTTCAGTTCACAGGGAAAATTATCAGGCAATATCTGCAAGATGTTCATTTTATATTTTGCCTCTTTAATTCCCATTTATAATGAGTAATTAACCTTGGGGAACTGTTATAAAAAGGAGCACACAAATTTGAATGGCAACAGAAAAAGGAAAGGAAAACAATTGTGTGCTTTCTCACGTTTAAAATGATAGTATAATAGAGCCAAAGAGAGACATATTCATTTTGTACACTTTGCAATGTTTATACACACTCTCTCATCTGTCAAAAATTTGCATCTCTCAGGTTACTCACCTTCACACTACAAACACTGAGCATCACAGCATGAAAACGAGGAGACAACTGAGCTCACACAAAACAGCCTCACTCAGCCAAAAGAGGCTTTTCAGCCACAAAGGCTGAGCCACTGCTGAGGCTGGGTGACCTTGGTGGGCTGTAGAGCCTGAGGTTCCTCCTCTGCATGTGAGACAAAGCCATGGCTTTTCTGCACACTGCTGATGTGAGGGCACCTCCACTAAGGTGGCAGACACTAGATGTATCACAATGAAGGTGAAATAAATAGTAAATGTTTTGTTTCAGTATCTACTCACTTTGTAAATGTAGATCTTTGGGTATTCAAATTTTGTGAGCCTGCATTGGTCTTTCCTTCTGAAGAAATGAGGTTTTACAGTATTCTTTACAAACTAATGACTTGAGCTTTCAGGCACTTTTAAAATCCATTTTCAATACACCTGTGTGTATACTATACTGTAATGTCAGTGGAGGTAATTATTTCCACTCTTCAATGTCAACATAATGAAAAGGTGTCATTTATTATCTATATAAGTCTATATAATTCATTGCAGAATTTAACAATATATTTATTCATCTGACTAAATTAATTAGGCTTCATTAGCAAAATAGATAAACAAATGAAATCAGGTAAAAATAATAGCCATCTGACAGCTCTCATTTTAATGATGTATTCTGCTTGTTGTAATTATCATTTAGTAGTCTGGAAATTAACCAGTTCTAGATTATCAGTATGAGTTAGAATAATAACCTCCAGCATTATGTTGATTTATATCTTCCTTATCTTCTAGACATAAAAATTGTTTTGAACATTTCCAAAGAACGTCTTAACATTTCCAAAAAAATGTTAATAACCTTCTGAGCACCCTTATGACTTTCTTGTTTTACAAACACACAGATTTTAAGGACACCTCTTAATAAAGTAAGAAGATCCTTACATATAAGTACTTCAGACTACATTATATAATGTTATGTCATACAATGTAATCTTCCTGACTTCTGAATTAATGAATTGGAATATTATGAAAAACATTCTGAAAGTAGCCTCTTTTTTCTTTTGGTTGGAGACTAAGATCAGTCTAAAGCTAATATGTTATCTGTAATACTAAATTGAGGTATTGTATATATGCCTTTTACAACAGCATGGATCAGAAGGGCACATACAAAGCCATCAATTCAGAAAGAAAGGTAGTTTAGCAATACATAATAAAATTAGACAATAAAAGATTTAGCTTCTCTGCTGCATTCACAGTAGATGTTTGAAGCTGAGCAGGAAAAGGTCTTACAATCTGATTTCTCATTCTTAATACAGACTCAGCAGAAATTTGGATATCTTAAACTTTATACTCATTAAAAACAAATAATAAATACATTATGTGACTCAAGAACACATAAAAGTGCGCAGAACAAATGTCATGGGGAATTGCAAAGTTAGTGTGACTAAAATAATAAAAGGTAAATACATTTCCCTAGGAATAGTTTGAAGTCTCTGAAAAAAGAATCAAAATTATTATTATCTAATAAAAAATTTTCTTATCCAGAAAGACTATGAAAGATAAGGGAAAAGACATGAGAGACCTGAGCGGAAGTATAGATCAGTGATGATTCACATGTGTGTCAGAATTTCACTTGATCAGATTGTTCACTGACGACAGTTTATTTACCTAACATGTTTTTTGCTCACAAACCATGCAAATTAAACTATAAACAGTAGTAAAGACATAATAAATTTCACATTTTACACAGTCAATATAAACTTCATTACCATCTTTTTCACATTGTCTTTACATATCTTTTGGTTTCTAGACTGAAAATGGTGGAGCCCTTTCAGATGTCAATACAGATAGCCGGGTTGCTTCTCACTACTTTACTGACCCTCCAGCTTAATCTTTACTGTGACTTTGCAGAGCAGTTCAGCTTATTAACACAGCACAAGTAAATCAGTTATCTGCCTTTCCAGAGAACAAAGACACAAAAGTTTCTTGAATCTTCTTTTCTGGAAGCACTCAGTGAATTTGGATTAAGGATAGAAAAAAAAATATATGTATATGTATATGTATATGTAAACCTGTTTTTCTTTCTGTCCTAGGAAGGTGGATTTTGGGAAGAGGAATAATATCTAGGTTAGACTTTTTCATCTCAGGTCTTTGTCGTGGCTTAGCTTCAGCCGGCAGCACAGTATCACACCCCCCTCCCTGCCCTCAGTGGGATGAGAACGAGGATCAGAAAAAAGAACAAGAACAATTTAACAACTGACACAAAATAAAATATAATAATAATCACAGTCATAGAATGGTTCAGGTTAGGAGGTACTTTAAAGAGCATCTAGTTCCAACCTTTCACTAGAACCAGATTGCTAAGGGTCCTGTACAACCTGGCCTTGAACAATTCCAGGGATGGGGCATCCAAAGAGACTCTGGGCAAACTGTTCCAGTGCTTCATCACTCTTATAATCAATATTAATTTTAATGAAAGGTATGGGACGTGAAATAAATGTGACGTGTCCCGATAAGGGGAGGGTCAGCTACCTCAGGGGTAGCTGAGGGGTTCCAGGAGAAAGAAATAAGAAGACGAAGTAAGATGAAGGTGGGCAAGCCGTTTATTCCCCTCAGTGAGCTCCTTTTATAGGGCTCTTGAGGAAAGGTCTAGAAAAAGGGCGTGGTTTAGCATAAAAGGGTATAACTGGGAGGAGTATTACAATCAAGGGGTAGGCACAATACATAAAAGGGTAAAAGGGAGGAACATGGGAGGAACATGAAATATGAATATTAAACATTGCACCTAAGAACAACCAATGAGAGTGTCGAATGTGACTAGCCCTCAGGGCAATAATGGAGAACCTTCTAACAATAGTAATACCACAACTACACATAGAACATTATATGAAACTGGTCAAAAAATTCACATATTAAAAAACGTCTTTCCAGTCTCTATGTTTTGGGATAGTGAATGGTTTGTAGCCTTCATCTTCATAAGAATAAACATTTCTCCAGCGCTGGTACTCCTCTGGTGTTAATCCTGGAGAAACAATGTCCTTCTCCTCACTCCCGACAAAAAGGTGTGGTACATTTTCAGACTTGCTACAGACGTGCCTTAAGTTGGTGAAGAATTGACAAGGCTTGTTGCAAAACACACAAGCTGGGCTTCCGTGCTTATCTTGCACCTGGCTCAAAGGTTAACAACAAGAAGTTTTGGGGTGAAGCAGAGGCTTCACTACCTGACATTGTTTTAGTGAGGCACAAAAGAGCACATGGACCTCTGTACCAGCCATTGGCCTCCCTCTTCACCCTGAAAAACAAATGCTGTTGTAAATCTTGTCTTCAAGGAAGCATGCAGAGACACTCTGGCAAAGGTCTGACAGCCTTTACTGCCACCTCAGTGCGTGGTGGAGGACCAAAGTGTTTATCTTACTCTTTCTGTCAGCTATAAATTCTGATTAAATAACTGAGACCCTCATTAAACCCTATTTGCATATTAACTTTCATACCCCTAAGAATACAAAGGAAGATAAAAGCAAACATGCCTTACATGTTTGACTACAAAACCCCACCAGCAAACTAGCAAAACCCCAGCTACAACACACAGGGTCAAAACTTATTGTATAAAAGGGGCATCTCAGTGTAAATAGAAGGAGAGACAATACAAAACCAGGGCAATCGTTAAAGTTCAGTAGTCATCCAAATGTACCAATGATCTAAACTAATTTGTTTAGCTTTCCATAGATAGCTACAAGAATGACAGTACAGTCAAAAGAAACTGACAGGCAATTTGAGATGCTCCTATTACTCATCTTGTAGATACCCTTTGCAAGTGAAGAAAGATATTTCAGTATGTGCTGTTTCCACTCCCCTAGACTGCATCTGGATTGGTTTATTCCTTCCTACCTATGCATCATGATGGTGTGTATTCACTCTCAGAACTGTGAATTTGGTTCATTTCCCTGGACTTGCAGTTTTGCTAAAGTTCATCTTTGAGTCAAGTGTTCATTAGCATAATACACTGTCTAAATGCAAGGCATTTTAGGACTATATCCAGTTATCTATATAGAATATAAAAATACTCTAATTTTCATTTAAATCAATGTAGATATCTTAATATCTTCAGGGCCAGAGATTTTAGTCTTTCTGTTAGATGGGATGATGTCTTTGGCTCAGATCACTGGGGTGAGATCAACTACAACCAGGCTGGGTCAAACCTTTGAAATACAGTGGAAAAGTGAACTAATGTCCCTTAAAAAGCTCTGGTGATTATCACTGAACAACATGCCTCGTATCAGAATGGTATATATTACCTTGAAGTAACTGGCTGCCATGGGAGGCAGCTCTGAAGAACAAAGTGGCACAGAACACTGATGATCAAGAGCAACTTACTCAAAGCACAAGGATGAACTACTTCAATGTGCAGAAATTTAAGGAAGACTGATCAAAGGCCAACATGAATGAACACGGGACTTATGACTGAACTCAAAAAAGGTATTCAGGAGCACAGAACAAGGAGATTATAGAACGTAATGTTGTGCTCTATATGGGGGGGGACCGCTATCTCAAGGATAGCGGAGGGGTTCGTGAAGAACGAAAAGTCAGGAGACGCCGAGGTTGGTGAAGCCTTTATTCTGTCCACAGCACTCTCTTTTATAGAGAGGCTGTGGAACAAACCAGAAAAACGGGTGGAACTTGACGAATAAGGGAAAGAGTAGGTGGGAACTTCCCAACTTGGACAAAGGTAGGCGGTTACATATCCATAACAGAGAACTAGGGGTGGAACATATACAAATATGGAAAGGTTGCACTGCAGCAAGCAACAACCAATCAGGAAACAGTAATATAACTCTATAGAACAGTGGAAAATTATACTGAATCAGGTTAAAAAAACCATTAACCACATATCTGTATATTAAAATATAAAAGTCCTTTGTCTCTGTTTTAGCTCCTCATTTTCCCTCGCAATACGCTGGAGTCATTTCTTCTCCACACTGGTAACAGTATATTTTTCTCCATCTATCGTATTCTTCTTTACTTACTTCTTGTGGCACTATATCTCCTTCACTACCCCCGACAGGGGAGGACTACGAATAGGAATGCAGAGATATTGTTTCAACTTACAGGAGAAGATTTAGGAAAATCGCAACTCAGCTGGAGTGTAAAATAACAAGGGATGTGAAGGGCAACAGCAGGGGCTTCCATACATCACCAACAGAATTAAGACTACATAAAGTATGGGACCACTGTTTAAATGGGGCCAGAGACCAAATGGCTAAAGACACAGAAAGGTTGTGGCTGAAAACAGTCAGCACAGATTTTCCATCAATGCATGATGTTATTGCTTTCTGCAAAGAAATTACTGGCTTTGTGAACAAGAGGACCACAGCTGAGGTCATTTACCTTAAATGTAGCAAGGTTTTCAGTACAGAATCCCAAAGGCTCCTATTGCCAAAATGGTGAAATACAGCTTTGATGTGTGGACAGTTAGGTGAGTAGAAAATTATTCATACTGCCAGACTGAAAAGGCTATAATCAATGGTACAATGGAAAAGCAGTGGCCAATTTCCAGTAATATTAGGGAGGGGGAATTATACTGAAGCCAGCGATGGTTTTTGTTTCTATTAATGACCAGAATGATGAGATGCAATGTATCCTGATAAGTTTATGGAAAATAATGAACTGGACAAGCACCACTGACACCAAACCAGCTACAGGTTTGCTGTTCAGAAGGACTTTGACAGTCTGGAGAAATGTATTTACAGGAAATTTATCATGCTCAACCATGTCAAGTTCTGCACCTCAGAGGACTAACCCAAGAACTGATAGATGTGGGTGGGTGCCTGGCTGTAAAGAGGTTTTGCAGGAAAAGGCTTGTGTATTCCAGTGGGTACCAAGCTGAATGTGAGTCAACAAAGAAAGTAGCAAAGAAAGCAAACCACATCTTGTGTTGGGCTGTGCTACCAAAAGTGTAACTAGTGGGCTGATAGAGGTGACATTTCCATCTTCTCAACCCTGGTGAAATACATCTGGAGTGCTGGGTCCAGTTTTGGCTTTAAGAGAGTCATGAACATACTAGGGTGAGTCCAGTGATAGTCCCCAGGTCAGGGGTTTGCAGTGCATGGCATTCAAGGAGAGGTGAGAGAACTGTGTTTGTTCACTGTAAAAGAGTGGAAAAGGAAAGAACTAGAGAGAGTGCAAAGAACATAAAGCCAGGACTTTGAAAGTGCACAGCAAAAGAACAAGAGGCAATGAACACACATTGCCCCACAGGTGGAAGAATAAGAGAAAAAGAGTTTTCATAGCAAGGGTAGTAGAGCATTGGAACCGGTACACAGAGGTGATATAAATTACACCCTTGGACATACTCAAAAATTAGGATTTACTCAAAAATCACCCTGTAGTGAGTCAAATTAGGGTTCCCTCTCCACATAAATTACTCCTGATTCTAGCACCTGGTTTTTATTATTGCACTGACAATATAGTAGTCTTTAAATTTTACATTAAATAATGCATATTACTCTGATATGAAGCAAAATATATTCTGACATATCATATGATGTAAAAAGATAGACTGAATTATTTACAGCTACAGTTTCATAGAGGGAAACAAGAATGAAAGTATGAAATACCAACACTGGAAATGCAAATTAATTTTATTCATTTATTTTTAAATAATTTATTTATTATTAAAAAAATTATTTATACACTTTTATGTTCTAATTTCAAAAAGCTGAAAATGAACATCAAGTCTTTTTTTATAAAGGAGTTAGTAGTCTGATCAGTCCATGAGGATTTTCATTTTCAGACTTAACTCTGTGTTATAGGTTCAGGTT
>VXAU01006080.1:0-77592 GCA_013399695.1 Formicarius rufipectus
AGATAAATTTTCTAAAATTCTTATTTGGAAATTTTGTAATATTAAAACCTCTGAATACCTGGTAATGTATCCTGTTGAATGTGATTAGAAGTATTTCTAGGAACTTTTTCACACTTCTGTGTAGTATTCTATATCCTTTAATATTTGGTATTTTTAAATACACATGATCTAAAAGATTTAAGTTTCAGGTTAGCAGTTAATGGCTTGGTTTTCAAAAGTAATTGTAAGTCAATCTTAATGGCATGTATGTTATTTGAAAAATACCATCCTGCACAAATTTATACCTGTTGCTGTTGTAAAACTACCCTTTTGGAGCCATTCTATGTGAAATATTTTCTTACTGAGAACCGTATTTGCTATGTGTAATGCACATAATAAGCTGGGTGGACTGTGGAAAATAGCAGCTGTAGGATAAACAAATACTATGCTATAAAGGGTGTTGAAGAGCAGTACATGAAGGCTCTAAAGACTCCAAGCATGATGCTGAAAGTACCGATTCCCATGGAGGTGGAGTAGTCAAGTGTGTAAACAAATAATTTCTGTGACCGGGCAGGATAGTGAAGACCAATAATTGGACATTAAAGGTATGAGGGACACAAATATTCCATCTTCCTTTTCATTTAGTGACAGTTAGAGGTGCCAATTTCAGAGTGAGTCCAGGGAAATAAGGCAATTAGGAAAAAGTGTCAATACAGTGGGGAAGATGGTTAAACATGAGGACCAGAAGCTGCTTAGGCCACAGGAGGAACATTCTATGGTGGTTACTCACTTAGATGGAGAGGAGTTGTGAAAAACTGGGGAAAAGTGTTACCCTGGCAGCATCATTAGTAGTTAATCTGTGGAGCACTTCACCACATGATGCAGATGCTAAAGCATTTATAGATGTTTAAGAATTGACTGGATAAACATGTGGAAGGAAAATGTACCAAAAAGTTAACAAAACTGCTGAAGGAAGAGATTTACCCCATTCCACTGCCCCCCTCCACCCACCCTAGGGAAAAAAAANTATATTGATAAACTAATGGTTTGTATTGTGTAGTTCAATGTATCACAGTGTGCAGTAAAATTAGGAATTTAAGGATCACGTTTTGTCAAGAGAGATAAGTGGTTTCGTTCTGATCCTATGAAATTAGACATTATTTAAGATCTTTAATTCCTCCTACAAATGGGTAAGAAAATAAAGGAGTGTGCTGAATAGCAGTGTTGTAGCACAGCAGAACTAAACTGGAGATATCTTGTAAAACTAAATACTGGATTTGGATTTGTAAATTATTGCGCTCTGCCACAAAAGTAGTATTTAGTTTGCTAAATATTTCCCTCATATAATTTTTCAAACAGATTAAGATAAATTCTGAAAAGATGGTAAAAATAACAGTGCAAGTGGAATAACAGCATATGAATATGTTTAGGGTATTTCCTAAGTTAGAATCACAAATACTTTTTTTAATTCACATTTACAAATCTGATTATGTTTGTATTGCTTGTATAAATCTTGAAAAAAAACTCCAAAATCTCTATTGTATCATCTTGAATAGACAACAATGATCAGTTAATTAAGATTTTGCCTTTGGCTTCATAAAATACTTTAGGCAATGCATTGTTTCACTTGCGTAAATGTGTCAAGCAAATGTTATAGATGTTCTTTTATAAATCATTTGGGCTTAGTTTGCTAATATCGATTAAAACCACTTCAAATTATTAAAAAAAATAATCCATATACCTATATTAATTTCTGGGCTTATTCTCCAATCCCATCCCTCCGTAAAGTCTGCAAGGAAGAGGAAATGTGTGAGTGGTTGAGATGAGGTTGCTTTACTGGTTTTGTTTGTTTGGTTGGTTGGTTGGTTTGGTTTGGTTTTTTTGTTGTTTTGTTTTTTGTTTGTTTGTTTTTGTTTTTAAATTTCTTATTTGCTGTTTTTAAGTTAGAGAAGTTAGAGAAGCAAAAGCATGTTTCAACTCTCCATCTTTCTAAAATTCATTATGTGTCTATTCTGGTGTATGCATACAAGCCCTTTGTTTTTTCATATGTATGTATATAACACACATACTTACATCGGGACATGTGAATCATGGACAATGTTTCTTATGCTGGCTGTATTTTAGTATTCATCTGTTCTTTGCCCTCTGATCTTGATCAAGTCATTGTACAAGCAAGTATTCCCAGAAGCTTGTCCATGCATTCAGATTCTATAGACTTTAAGATTTAGCTATAGAAACATAATATAATGAAAATTTTAATTCACTTTGCCTATGTGGTTAGAGTTGATTAATCTCTTTGAAATAGAGTATCATCACAGAATGCTAGAATATTAGTTAATTTTGAAACTAACAATGCTAGGAAAAAAATTCACCTCCAATAATTTTTTTATAGAATGGCAGTTTCTCTTCAGCTATCAACTGAAGCAAATGAAAAAAAGTATTCTCTGATCCACATACAGCAGGTTAGAGGTATGATGTCGGTATTATTGATGTCTGAGGTGGTCATTTTCCAAAAATACCCAGAAACTAAAATCCACATAGTATGAGACCAACAACCTTTCCAATCTAAATTTAATGTAAAGTGAAAGCAGAAAAGCCTTGTATATTTTCATTAAATATTTATTATTATTATTTGACAAAACTGGTTTTCATATCAAGTGCTTCAACTTTTTCCTTGTTTTCATTTGATTACTTTCCTTGGAAAGCAAAACAAATTTATGTCAGTATAAAAGCAACCTTCTAAGGTCTATCAAATTCTTAAAAGTACACAAGTTAGCAAAAACTTGATGAATCTTCAGGTAATGACATAATAAGTGAAACTATGTTCGTTTTCACTTTTATAAGTGAATAAAAGAATCATAGAATTATAGAATGGTTTGAGTTGGAAGGGAACCTTGAAGATCATCTAGTTACAGCCCCCCCAGCCAAGGGCAGGGTCATCTTCAACTGGACCAGGTTGCTCAGACCTTAATCCAACCTGACCTGGATCAGCTCCAGAGGGGGAATCCACAATTTCATTGGGCAACCTGTTTCAGTGCCTCATCATTCTCACAGTCTAATATCTAATCTAAACCTACTGTCTTTCAATTTGAGCCTATTTCCCCTTGTCCTATCACTAAATGTTCTTGTAAGGAGTTTTGCCCCATCTTTCCTCTAAATTCCTTTCAGATACTGGAAGACCTCATTTAGGTCACTCTGAAGCCTTCTCTTTTCCAAGCTGAACAATCCCAGTTCTCTCAGCCTTTCTCCACAGGAGAGATGCTCCATCCATTGATTAACTTAGTGGTCCTCTTCTGAACCAGGTGTTAACTGCTTTCCTATTTTTCCTCAGTCCTTGCCATGTGGTTGTCACCATGTAAATGATATTACTTGTATGTTACTTGGATATACTCATATAGTAGTGATGAACATGAGGAGAGAAATGCCAAGAAATAAAATACTTTAATTATTTTAATTTTATGTGAGTGGAATTATTCATAGCTTTACTTCAGAGTCTGTTGTATATATTTGTATTCCATCATGCTGCAAAAGTGAAAGGTAAAGGATATTCAGGAAATGATCTATTGACGTGGGAAGAAGAAATATGAGGGAGAAGAAAGGACTAACCTAGTGTAGTAAAAATTATGTAATCGAAAAAGCATTATGAGATGGAAAAGATGAAACAAAGAAAAAAAGCCATTTGTTTTTCATATAAAAAGGTTTCTTAGCTAATAGATGTATTAGCCTCAGGAAACAATATGTTTCAAAATGAAAAGCAATACATAATTTTTAGATCACTAAAATTAAAGTGGTGACAGCACTAGCAGTTATGATATACTGCAAAGAAGTACTCCAGTCTTCTGAATAAATCATTAGACAACGACTATGAAAACCAGGGTTTGATTTTTAGCACTCTTTGCAGTTGCTTAGCTGTGAATATTAATGATTTATTATTTCTAAATGGAAGTTATCGGAAAGCCATCTTGAATGAGAGCAGCCCTGAGGAGAAGGACTTGAGTGGTTCTGGGAGATGAGAAGTGACCCATCAATGTGCAGCTCAGAGAGTCAACTGCATCCTGGACCGCATGTAAAGAAGCAAGGCCAGAAGGTTGAGGAAAACAATTGTCCCCTCTGTTCTGCTTTTGTGAGACACCCACCTGGAGTATGTGTACAAATATTTGATTTTTTATTTTATTCCATGGATTGTGTCATTCTTGTTAGTAATACACTGACTTTAAATAAACATTAAAAAAGCTTTTCTGATTATAATCAACTTAATTATGGAAACAAGCTTTTTTAATATATAGCTTTGGAAAATAAGGAATAAGGAAGTGACAGTCAATTAAAAATTGTGGAATAAAGCAAGCAATAGAAAAAGAAAGAAAATAGAAAAAGAAGACATAAAAAGCAGGACAAAACCAATAACTGCACTCCTTCCTCTTTTTAAGTGTCTAATGTAGGACTATGCAAAGTTTTACAAGCACAGAAATGTATTCTGAAATATACCTAAAACTGGGGTTTTGAAGGGAGTCTGGTATTTTATTCACGTGGAACTATACTGAATATACTTTATTATCTTTCAGTGGAAATAGGCACTTGGTTTTACTTTCTCTGAAAATGTCTCTTAGAGGAAATACTAAAGTCTATTCTTAAAAATTATAATTACCTTTCATATCACTGTAAGAGAAATGCTAGCATATTTAGCAATACTGGTGATGTGTTATTGTGGGTGTGAGTTTCCACAGTGCTACTATAGATGCAGCCTGCATGTGTTACCAAAGAGTACATGGAACGTTCATTTTTGTATGATTTGTAAGTTTAAATGTATCTTGAGTTATTTAAGTATGCTAAAAGTACTTGAAATATCTACAAGGTACTCATTAGTTGTTCCATTATTACTTTGTCCAGTTAATGGAAAGCTATAAATTTTATATTAATATATAAATTTATTTGGCCTCTAACCATTATGATCTTTCATTATGTGGTGGTGACATTAAATAAACACAATTGTTGGTTGCAAGAATTCTTTTGGAAATACTTATTATGATAAGACTGTCTCTAAACTCTATAACAATACTATAAAAATTGAGAGGATATGAATAAAAGACTGGAGAGAAAGGTCTTTAGTAAAGTCTTTAGTGAGAACTGGTTTTGGACTGGTAGTAAGGCAAGTCAAAAAGGAGAATACAGGCTAGGTCTTGAAAATGAGAGAAGATTTAAAAGAAAGAAGAGGAAGGAGAGAGAAAAGAAAAAATATCTCCTCAATACAAATGAAGTTGACAGTTTTTAGGTGTTGAGCATTATCCAGGTATAGGTAGCTAAATAAGCACTAAATAGTATAAATATTAAGGCTAAATATAGGTAAAAGTTGATGGATTAGCACAGAATTATTGATGTAGACAACCCTGTGTTTTCCAGGGAAATATTTGTGTGAAGTTAGGAACAGATGCTGAACAATATGGCACATCTGATTTCATGCTGCTCATGCAAGCTGACCCCTGGTATTCTGTGTGAAGTCAAAAGATTTCTGAAATTTTAGTGAACAGGGACTGTGGCCATGGAATTTGACAGCTCAGATCAGGTGTGTGTCTTGCCTTTCTGCAAATGTCTGATGGTTGCACTTTTACAATAAAATCAAAGACTCATTAGAAAACCCAAAGATTAATGAAATTACAGTAAAAGAATGGAAAGCTGAAGCTGTCATAAGACTAGAAGAGCATTTAGAAGGTGCCAGCAAGAAATGCAGGAGTAAAGATCTATCACATAATCTTACTGAAACTTTACCAAGTCATGGGCTTAGCATGCTGCTATGGAAACTTTTCTGGGTAGTCATAGAATCAGTGCACTGAAGTGCTTACAAGCCGGGAAATACACATGAAACACAATATGAAACTTTTTTTTGAAATACTGAAAAATGTCTAGAGAGAAAAGTGGATTTCAATAAATGAGGAATACAGAGTGAAATATTTTGAAATTTTATGATCTCTTTCTGTTTCCCACTGAAATGAAAATAAACTTTTCACCATTTTAAAAAACTATCCAGTAGTCTGGCACTGACAGTGCAATTAAGGGATGTATGAGAAAAGTTAAAAGAAAGCAATACTGCAGCTTGAAAGTGTTTAATCATGCATTCCAGTATTTCTGAACAAATCTTTCTAAATTAGAAATCAGCACTTCTAATACTTTTTGTAGTAATCTTGTAAATTAGTATTCTTTTTGGAAAAATTTTATCACTTGAAAAATTTGCAGTTTCCTGAATAAGGACAAATAATGTATCTGAGTTAATGGGATGCAGTTATAGGGATTACATCAATTGAACATGCAATTCCATTATACATTTTTCTTTGTGAGAATTTGTAATTTTTTTTTATTTAGTGTCAACCACAGAAAAGCTTACTATAATGAATCTTCAAATTTGAAATTATCTCTGAGTTATTTTTTTTTATATATATATTTTTCAGGTAATATTGTGTAGAATTTTTAGTTGCTGCTCAGTGAGTTGTCTATATGTAGTTTATTCTGCTCGTGGCAGTGGTGCTCACTTCATGACCTGCTAATAGCTGTACACACTCAAACAAAAAGTTCACAAATTAGTCTTAAAACACAACTCACCTTTTTTTTCACAATAACAAACAGCAGGCAAACTTGAAATACTTTACTGGGAAGGCATATACCCAAACTTAAACATTTTTAAACGGGCATATAGGTGAAGAGGCTTCACTGGTCACAATTATTTACTCACAAAGTATTCACTTGGATATATGAACAAAGTCCTGAAAGAATTACCACTTCAGCTCTTCTCTCCTGTTCTCTTACCAGTGTATAGAGTCCACTGTACTTGTCATGGTGTCTGAACAGCACTGGCAGCTGGGATGGGGGGACAGTGTCAGAACTGCCTTTTCAGCTGTCATGCCTTATTGTATCAGGCCGTTTTTCTCTCAGCAGTCTGGGGCTGGATGGAATCATACCTTCTTGGACACTTGTAAACCTCTGTTCTCTTGATTTTATAAAAAGGAATGATGTAGCTTCTGCACTGTACCCCAGTGCCAGGACAGGAAATTTTAAGCAGCCATACCCTTTTCACATATTGTGTCCTCTCTTCTGCTACTCATTGCTGTCCCTTCAACTCCGTAGACTAGCTCTGCAGTTATTCTGATGTCAGTATTATGTTGTTTGTTGGTTTGGTTTTTTTGTTTGTTTGCTTGATGAGGAGTATTTTTCCTTTTGTTGTTTGGCTTGGTTTGGTTTTATTTTGGTTAACTGGTTGGGGTTTTTTGTTCGTTTGATTGGTGTGTTTTTGGTTGTCGTTTTGTTGTTTTTTTGCATTGGGCCACAGAATCAGGAACTGTAAGAAACTATCAGAAAATGAACTATTTTAATTTTTGTAGGTGTATAATTTTTTAAAATTCTTTTCTTAATTAATTTTCTCCATGGTAAAGGTCTGGGAGAGAAAAATGGAAAAAAGTGGAACAGCAGCTGCTGCTGCAGCATATTTTGTGTTGCAAGGCTGCATCTTGAGCAAATGTAAGTGCTGATGAATCTACTGTTGCCCTATGGCTGCTACTATAAGTGTGTCCCAGGTCTCATGGGTTCCTTTTCCACTCTCTCATTTGATTTCGTAGAGTCTGACAGAGAAGAGACCTTGATGTGTGTTTTTTGTGGTCCCCGATTCAAGTGAAAATCCAGAATTGCGAATAGATGGCAGGGTTTGTCCATGGCTGTCACACTAACATGAAAAGATCTTGTAATTACAGTCAATATTTGTATGGTGGGCAATTTATGCCTTTCTTCAATGAATGTATATTTTAAAAGTTTTTTCAAGCTTAATAGAAGCTTTACAACAGAGGGAAAAACAAATAACTTACTGTTCTCTGCTAGGACTAAGATTTCAAAGCCGACTCTTACACTGTGGTTTCCTTTTTTGTTTTTGTTTGTTTGTTTTTCCCCCCAGGCTATTTTAGGAAGTTAGACTGCTAATTTGCAACTTTGAAAACTGTTTTGGGACACTGCTTCAAAGAGCATTATTCCCTTTTATGGTATTTAGTATGAAGAAGTCCTTTCACAGCATTCTGCTCTATGTGAATCCTTCTATCAACTGAGACCCAGTCATTCACTTAAGATTAACTCTTTATGAAAAGATTAGGAGTGCTCTGTATCCCTGTGAACAGCAAGGACTTCTGAGTCTGCAGAGAGAGCAAGAGGCGTGTATCTGTCTCTCTCTTTGGAGGTGTTTCTTTGGTTTAGCACTACTCTGAAACACAATCTCTGAAGTGAGATTCATAACTTTCCATAAAAGAACATGCTTGTATTTAAAGGTCTGTACAAGTTCAGTAGTATAAGAAATAGGAATCTGTCCAAATCAATGAAATATACATTTTTAGATAATTAATAGAGACAGAATACAATCAGGAAATTTCTTCTGAAGCTAAAAATGATTCAATGCCATAGCATTGGCTGAAATTTATTTAGATTTTTTAATAAAACATTTAATTCCCATATAACAAAATAAATGTTCCCCTACAGACATTTGTAATGTTATCTTGAATAACAGATTAATAATTTCTTTATTCATGGTTGTAATAGGGTATATTTCTTTGAGTACTCCCATGTCACCTTCATGTAAACTTGTGAAACTGTGCTTTTATGTTTTCTGTAAGCACTAAAAAAAAAAAATCTATACAGAACTAATGAACAGATTCTAAAATTCTTTGTGGTATCTGTACTTTATTCAGTTGACTTTCATTAAATTTGTTAGCTTTCACAATATTGGAATTCAGTATTTTAACTAAGTTCTAAATGGAAGTGAATTTAAAAGACACAAAGGAAGGAACTTCAGCTTAATGGTTTTAGTAGAAATTCTTCTATTATGTCCAGTGTCAACTTTGCTTCAGTAAACAGTAAAAAGGATAATAAGATTTGATCCTAACATTTGTTAATAATTTAATATAAGGAAAGATCATACATCTCGGGATACTCTAACATTCAAGTGCTTAATTTTTTTAATGATCTTTCTGTAAAAGTTTTTCAGTGTATGCAATTTATGCAGCAATTATCCAATAATGGTGGAGAATTAACTTCCAATTAAACAATCATAGTGATACAAGGCATAATAAAATAATAAGTGTCTTACAGAGAAACAATACTGTCCTTTCTCAGTGTTGTGTGGTTGCTGCCTTTGAAACAGAATATCTGACATTTTTAGTGCTTTTTGACAGTGTGACAGGCCACTTAGAAGTGTTTACCTTGATTCATTTAAAACTGTAAAGCTGAAATCCTGAAAATTTAACAGCTCATTTAAATGGAAAGAATATACTAGTCAAGGGAGGTGACGGAGATGATTGTCCCTCTCAGCTCTGCACTGGAGCGCCTCATCTTGAATATTGTGTGCTTTCTGGACACTGGAATATATGAAAGATATTAAGCTGTTAGAGAGTGTCCAAAGGAGGGCAACAGAGATGGTGAAGGGCCTTGAGGGGAAGATGTATGAGGAGTGGCTGAGGGCACTTGGTCTGTTCAGCCTGGAGAAGAGGAGACTGGGGGAGACTTCATTGCATTTACAACTTTCTTGTGAGGGGAAGAAGAGAGGTCACTGTGGTGACTAGAGACAGGACCCAAGGGAATGGCCTGAAGTTTTGTCAGGGGAGATTTAGGTTTGATATTTAGGTTGGATATTAGAAAGAGGTTCTTCACCCAGAAGATGGTTGGGCACTGGAACAGGCTCCCCAGGGAAGTGGTCACAGCACCAAGCCTGACAGAGTTCAAGGAATGTTGGATTCAAGGGGTGTTCATCCATCATCAAATGTATGATACTGTCAGGCACGTGGTGTAACTTCCAGGCCATTGAAATTTTTGAAGTTTATGAACCTCTCTGTGAGCTCTTTGCAGACCTCCTCCATCAACATCTTTGATGATCTGTTGATTAATTTTTCTGAATGTTCACAAAGTGCTTGAGAAAATTAATCAAACTCTGGCAGGGTGTAATATCCATCTAGGTAAAATGGCCTCTATTATCCCCTTAAAATCCAGCTATTATTTCTATTTTGCTGTAAATCTGAAAAAATTCTATTTTGTCAATGACAATTTTCATTTGTATTTTCCTTTCAGAGGGATTAAATCTCCACTAAGTACATTAATAATTCGGTAAGATGCACATGACATCTATAAACCTCTGTGTATACCACTACTTTATATACACTCTTATTTACAAAGATTTAAACTCCTAACATAGAAGGCTTGATTGGACTGTTCAAATTAATAGTCTCCCTACCCAACTCTGAAAGTACATTAGCACACTCAATATCTAAGGAAAGAGCAAGTGCAAAATCTCCTTACACTGTTCAGGCAGTCCAGTTTATTACTGGGCTCTGTCACATCATACTGTCTATGTGAACAGTAGCAGAATATTGGATTTTCAGTGTAATGTAATGGCTGCTGGACAAAATGTTTGAGATTGGTTGATTTTAATGCCCTGTGATGTGCTGCTTAGTCATGTGACATTGCTTACCAGTGTTCCTCCTCTAAAGTTTTCCCCTTGATTGCTCTGATGATATAAAGAGTTTGGCCAATATTCCACTAATTTTACTGTTCACTAATCCAATCCACATGTACTTAGTTTGGCTCTCAGGATACTGCGGGAGACTATATCTAAAAATATGTTAAAATCAACATAAAATCTGCTCTCCCATTTACAAAATCAGTCATTTGATTATAGAAACAATTATTTTAATATGTATGATTTGCTAAATCACCTCCTTGTTCTGTAGTTGGAATACTAAATAATGTCAACTCTGAATGAGTTTAACACAATATATTTAGAATATTCATGGAACCACAGAATGGTTTGGGTTGAAAGGGACTTTACAGACGAGTCTGGATGGGACTTTGAGCAACCTGGTGTAGTGGAAGGTGCCCCTGCCCATGGCAGGAGGGAGAACATAGCTTTCTTTTCCAACTAGAATTGGAAAATCAAGTTGCATTTCTAACTAGTATTGTTATAAAAACACATGACTCTGTAAAGAATATGAAAAGAAAAAATCCAAAGGTAGAAATAAATGTTATTTTCAGACCTGATTCTTATTTATAAACATCATCCTGTCCCTTCTTTACCTTGTCAAATGATACACTGGCACACAATTACAGTGCAAAGGGAAGATGAGATTAAAAAAAAATAAAGGACACTCACAGACTAACTGTATCTGAAAATATCAAATTCTGCCCCAGATAAGAACCTTTTCTCTTCCTATAGGTCTGTCTGTCTCTAATCCCGAAAGTGAAACTCGGGGTAAACTGCAGTGCTATTTGAATGCCGTGTCAATCCTGCAGTTCTGGTCACCCTGACCAGAAAACACAAAGTGTGATCAATCCACCACTGGAAGCCAACTTTGCAGTTAATCTATCTGTGACAGAAGTTTTATGAGAGTTACTCAGATGACATCAGTACAAATAGGTTCAAGGGGAATTGCGGGGTTATAAAACAAGGTTTTGGCAGTGGTGTAGGTTACTGTCATCCAGATAACAAATCAAAGAATTGAGTAGAGATTGTGCAATAAGTCCATGAACAATAAGAAAGTGATATTATTGATATTAAAGTTTCTTTAGCATGAAACAGATGGCCCAGGTTTTCATCAGCACTGCAGGTTAGATCATTAGTGTAACTGCAGTAAGAAAGTCTCTGCAATGCCAATTCACTTCACCTCATTACTCCTGGGTAAGCCATGCTTGTTATAACCATGAAAAAAATAATGTTGTATGTGTGTGTGTACTTATATGGGAGATTACATTAGTGGTTGATGCAATTGCTACATCAAGCACCTAAGAGAAATATTAAAAACAAATTGCAGAAAAAGATCTGGTTTGGATTTTAGGCAGAGTAAAAGCATGTTGTACTCAGATCAGAGAACAAATAAACATGAATAAACTAACTTCCACACCCCCCCCCAACAAATCTTGAATACATCAATTTACAGTATCATCCTGCAGAGATTCATGAGGCTACTAAGTGAACGTAAAAGATAAGACAAAATATTTGGTACCTGTATATTAGTTATTTAACAGAACAAGTCCAGTAAGATAAGATCATACACAAGTTATGACACTTTATAGTCATTTTATAGAAATTAATAGAAACAATAAAAATATTTCAGTCTGTATGCACACTTACATGACACTAAAGATTGATATAGGAGGAATGTTTTTTATATCACTACAAAAGAAACACATCTTCAGTTAGATAGTTTTAGACATTAAAATTATGCAGATATCTCCATTACTTAGAAATTCTCTTTAAATGCTGACTACCCAGTATTCATAAGGGAGACTATACATTCTAGTGTTTCCCTAACCAGAAATTCTCTGTAGTATTTCAAGGCAGCACTGGTGTTATTCAACTGGTTGAAAAATTCTGAATGAAGCTTTCTTAGAAGATGAAGTTTCTGTATCATCTATATTTCATCAAGATTTTTTTTATTATTTATTTTTTCTGTGTGGGTGAAAAATGTTTTTGAAGAAATGCATGAGTTCTGACAATTTCATGACATTGGAGATTGAATTTCTAAATTTCCAGAGTAAACAGAATCAAGTGGTTTTAAGTGCTCATTACAGCAAGTACCAGAGAAGTCTCCTGGGACTGCTAGACAATTGTTCTAGAGTTTTCAATTGCTAGAGTATGAAGCATGGGTCTGTGTGGCTCGCGACCAGCCTTGCTACCGTAGCAAACAATTAATAAACAGTGTGAAGAAATTCCTGATTTTGTTGGTGGCATCCAGTGGTGCAGGTCAACGGTTTTTACCGAATGCCTGAAAAAACTATCTATCTGTTTTCATAAAATTGACCTATATTTCACCTGAGTCTGTAACAAATTTGGTTTCTAAAAGTTAGGTTTCCGTTTAGTCTGTTTCACAACACTGGTACATAATTCAATTTTATTCTCACGTAGAATATTTACACAACCTGTTTTCCAGTAGTTTATTACATGCAGAGCTGGAAATAAAATTAATTTGGTGCAGTCTTTTATATTTGGTCATTTTAATGCTGTGAATTAGAAATGTGCTGCATGCTGAAGTTATTTATAACTAGTATTATATTTCTCATCAAAACTGATGCCATAGAACCATATAAATCCTAGGAAGAAAGATATATTTATCCTAGCCTATAAATTGCAAAGATAAGATTACACTGAAAGAATTAACTCAGAATTATTCTTTGCTATTAACATTTTGTTTAGACTCTACAATTGGATTTGATATTCTGAATAAGTGAATAAAAATCTTACTGCATTGAGCCTAGGCTATTATTGTTAAAGGTGGCATTCTTTCAAGGAAACTTGAAATTACTCTAGATAATGGCTAGGCAGGGGAAGGCAGACCTCAGAGAGTTACCTACACCTAGTTCTTCAGTTTAGTAGAATTCATTGCTTGGTGTTTCTTGGTTTTGTGTTGTTTTTGTTTGTTGTTTTTTTTTTCCCCCACTTCTGGCACTTACCAGCTCGTAGTAGAATTGACTGATTTTAATTACATGTAGTTGCTTTGCTTTTATGTAGCTGTTGATGAATTTGAACCAATTCATGTGTGAGTAACAAGCAGGAGTTGGAAACCACAATGCAATTAGAAATCTATTACTTAATTGAAATCACAGAAAAATAGTGGGGTGGACTGAGCACTGCAATTGAGTGCTATAAGCTTTTTAGAAGAGATAGGCTGGGGAGGAGGGGAAGGGGTGTGGTGCTCTTGAGGAATGGATAGATTTTGAAGAGTTGCCTTTAAGTAACAGCTGTGAGCAGGTTGAGAGATTGTGGGTAAAAATTAAGGAGAGGACCAACAAAGGATGGGAGTCTCTACTATAGGCTACCTGATCAGGAGAAGCCCGTCAATGAGGCCTTGCTGCAGGAATAATTCCTTTGTTGTGTGAGAATGAGGAGATCTATTAAGACTTTATGAAATGTGACATAGGATGTAGTTCTACAAATGAAAGAATAGGTTGTACAGTGCTTTTGCTGACAGGGCAGTTATGTTTCCATTCTTTAGAGTCTCTTTTGTCTTTCGGATTATGTTTCACTCTGTTCTTAAATCCCTACAGTAAAACAATGTTGAATCAATAAAAAAATGTGGATCCTTAAATATATCACTTAAGATTAGACATTAGTAACAAAATAAGTTGTGGAAAATATAAAATGGGCTAAAGTATTTATAAATATTGTTTTCCTAGAGATCACAAAGATGCCATTGTCAACTATAACATAGCAGAGAACTGTAGAGCTGACTGATAATCATTTAATCTCCTAGTTTAGTGTAGTAGAGAAATAAAAAGAGATTGCTAATTTATCTCCCTATAGCAACTATCTGGAAGTATATTGGTGAATTTATACCTTATGATGTACTCTTGTCAGAATTACACTGCAGTCCTATCTCATGTTCCTCCATAGGGAATCCCAGAAGTCCACCTGAATCAGCCAATGCATCCATTGTCTTTCAAATTGTCTGTGACAAGATACATATGAAGAATGGATACGGTCAGTCCTATTCTGTTACTATAGTGAAATGGAAGTTTATCACATTCTATGACTGCGCTTGATATAATTATCTCATGAATCCCAAAATACTTATTTTACCTGAATGTGAATCTCTAATGTGAACTCACGTTAATGCACCTTGGCATTGATTCTGTTCCCTACTCCTGCCAGGACATTCCTTAATGTTATCAATGGAAAAAAAGTCAAATCTAGTATGTGTGAATGCCTATTGCCATATGCAATCCTTCAGAAACGGGTCTATTTAAGAACAAATAATCTCGACTGAGCAGTCTGTTTGGTTAAAGATGTAGTTTACTTGCCTCAAAAATTTCAAACTCATTTCAACAAAATTCAGCATATTCTGCCCCTTTGATATACACTACTGCCTTGCAGACTGAGTTCAAATATTCTGTCATGGCTCTATGTTGGATAAGATATTTTCCTTTGAAACATGCATCTCAACAAGAATATTTCTTAGCTGTCACCTAAATGGGAATTAACAATGATATGTCAGCAAAGTAGATATCCTGCAAGACATCATTTCCAAGTATCTTAGCTTAAAACCTTATGACTCATTTTCTGAATTTGCACTCTTCTAACTCCTCATCATCAACATGCTTATAACTGTGATGCTATAAGACTAAAAAGCCTTTTTATTCCTTCTTTTAGAGTGCTCACAGGACCCCAGCAAATTCTGGTGTTCAATGACTCAGAGTGTGGATTCACATATACAGTTTGATTTTCCTACATTTTCTTTATAAAACTTACTAGAAGTCATGCCAGTAGAAAACAGCCTAAACAATTAACTATCAAAAAAATCAATTTTCCCCAACTTGTAGTGTACAAATGTGTTTTAATGAGCTCTGTTGCATTCACTAGATGATGTTTTCCTGAAGAAATAGAATAAAGATTTTTACAACTAGGAAAAAATCTGTTTGAATAAAATAAACCTCTCATGTTTGCATTCTTTGAAATGAATAATGATGCTTATTTTAAGAAGTCTGAAAAATGGCAGAAAACCAGCTCAGATTCTAATTCTAGTCCAATAACTTTTGTATAAGGCTGTATTCTTTCCTTCCTGAAGGGCACTGGTAATTGATACTGGCGTACAAGAAAAAGTCAAGTTCTATTCTCCCTAGCACAAATTGTATCAAGAATCTTATGAGCTTTGGTTTCATACCTCGGTTTGCAACAAAGCAATGCCAATCTCAAGATCTATTGTTATTGAGATAAAGAAGCATGTTCAAATCACTGCAGGTTAATCTAGTGTAAAGCTGTCTTTGCCAAAAAGGTAGAAGATGTGAATATTCTATCTTAAAATTTATGATAGTAGTGTATGGAAGAACACATTTTCATTTAATCTGGGATCATAGAATGCCCTAGAAAATGTTGATTATGTTTTCTAAATTCACTAGTGGAAGTTTTCCATAATATGTTAATTCTCTACTAGGTTACACCAGAAACAGTATCTCGCCAAGTTTTTTCTCAGTTGAATGCTCCAGGGTCACTGTTGATAGTGCTGACCTCTCCTTCTTTTCTGATACGTCAAAGCAGCCATAAAATTCTGAATAATTTGTAGACTGGTGATAAATAATCCATGCTGAGTTCAGAAAAAAAAATCTTGAAATAAAAATCTTAGCTCAGGTTCAAAATGTAAGAAATAAAGGTTTATGTAATTATTCCTTAATGTATAGTTATGAATTTCCTTGGTCTTTAGAAATTTTTGAAATCTTTTCAAACCATCATCCCACTTTTTTGCAAGCATCTAAAGTAAAAAATATGCTTGTGTTTTTTAGGGGTTTTTTTTAGGACATAAGTTTCTTTCCATTTTGTTTCTTTACATTACAGAGATTTATACTTTGATGAACAAGGGTGACAGTGCTACAAATTAGAGGGAAACATTTTCTCAAAATATTCTGCAACCTAATATGCTACATCACTAGTGATTTACAGTCAGAATATGAACAGAAAGTTTGGTGTAGGAGCATAACTAGGACCTATTTAAAGGATAAACCTTATCAGTTGTTTTGGATCAGAAATATATTTCAGAATATATATATCTGGATACATATATATATCTATATCAGAAAGGTGAAGAGGGGGAAACTGCAGAGATTTAGATGCAAGATGCAAGATGCAAGACATATAATATTATATTAGAAACCACATTCAAGTATGAGAATTAAGAAAACATGATGAATTTGTCATCAGTGTGTTTTGCAGAATAAAACCCCTATAATCCAGTGAGGTTATAGAGAGGTACGTTTATTCCAGGCCTGGGCGCATGGGGGATAACTCCTCCAAAAACATGCGCACCTGTTTGAGTTAAAAAAGGGTTTGTATGCAAGTTATACATATTCATTTTTCTTTTATGCATAAACATTATTTCCTTAGAGAAGGTGGAGTTATTATAATGAGCCTCAGGAACTGATTTCCATTTTCTCCGCCCCGTGCTGCTGCTTCTTCTTGTGCGTGCACTGTTCCTCCTGGTAATTCAGGGCAGGGGTCTTTGGTGGTTTTTAGGGATGAAGCAAGGTGTCTTCCTCCTCTGAACTTTTTACCTTTTGCTCAAAACTGGTCCAAACCAGTCTTGTTGGCAACTGTAACTGGTCTAATTGGACTTATCTTGTTCTTTTGACATGTTTTCTGATTTATCATCGAGTATCCTGGCTGTTTTAATTGTCCAAGAAGTCCTGGGCCTCTTGGCATGGCCCCTTTCAAGGACACTGTGTGAGTTTTGCTGCAGTGAACTACTAATCAAATTCAATGATAAGTTTAAAAGCATAGAAAATAAGCATCATTATAAGCCCTAGATGAATAAGCATAAACAAAATAGGCATAAAAAAAAAGAGGATAAGTAAACAAAATAAGCATCATAAGCCCCAAGTAAAATAAACATAGGTTCCCCTTTCCCTTCCCCCTCATTAAGTGAATACCATCATTGTTTTTAAAATGGCAAAATAGTGGTAACAAGAATAATGGATTATCATTCAGAAAGTTATACTTCACAATTTACTCCAGTAGTAAATAAAATAGCACAAAAAATATTTGAAGTAACTAAATTGTAGTAATGCTAATATATAAAACTAAGATTTAAATACAGATTTTCTGGTGCCTTATATTCAGAACATTATTTCCATCAGTGAAAATAAACTTTTTAGTGTATTGATGAAATGAATCCAGCATAGATAATAGTGAATGCTGGTAGAGTGGACCTCAAAATTATGTATGTAGAAATAAAGGACTACTGGCAGTATCTAAAGGAGAAGAAACTTGGAAATATGGCAAGTAACTCCCATACGTAAGCTCCTTTAACTGTGCTCTGATAGATAAAACCAGTACATTGTGACACACCATATAAAAATAGTGTAAAGGTTCTGGGATGTGGTCTTTGCTATACAAACTATCAAAAATACTTGTGATCGTATAAATCTGATACAGGCTTGATATATAAAACTCAGGAAATGCTATGTGTTAATGACACATTTCCAAACTGCCATCATCATCAGTTTAATTTTCAGAACTTGTATTGAAGAACGAACCATAAATAAAAATTTAAATACACTAGCCACATCACACCAATGCACAGACCTGCAGTGTTAGAAAGACTTTACTGTTCGGCAAGGGCTTAACTACAGATCACCTTACATGATGAGGTAATACGAAAATCCGAAGCTAGAGACTCACAAGATTATCTGTATCTCTTTCTTTCATGTGAACAGACAGGAACTGGGAAAGAAGTTAAGTGGAATCTTGGCATTCACGAACTGGCAATATTAGACAAAGTATGGTGATGCAATCAGGAAGTGTCCAGGACCAACAGAACCTGGGCCAACTGCAATCTGCAAAGGGACTGTTCCTAATACTTCCCATAACCTGTGCATTGCAGTCCAAGATCATACTGGAGAAGTGGTCCTGATTCTTATTAGAATTTAGCAGTCAAATCCTGTTTAAATCACAGTCTGTCTGCCCTTGGAAGAATAAACACACACTGTCCCGAATGACAAGGCTGGAGCCATTTACAATGTAGAAAAATAATAACTGTTTTCTACTGCCAAGAACACTATTTATTTTTTTATTTACTTACTTGCTAACTGCACCCTAGTGTAGTTGTGATTTTCCATATTGTCTTTCCATCAAGAGTCCCAGAGCATGTTTGTGAATATTCATGATGCTACACTTATCTGGATGGTTTTGGATAAAGCCAGCGCCTGGCACTGAGAAGAATGATAAAATCAGAGACCTTACTGAGTGAATGTTAGCTCTTAGTGAAGGTCAAGGGTCTGGACTTTATGAGTAGTGGGATCTTCTTTAGTCACATAACCCTGTTTTAAATCAGCAACTAAAAAAGTATACAGTGTAAGAAATTAAAATAGAAATGAAATAGAATGCTGCTATTTGCACGTTTCTCCTCAGATAATGTCTTAAGGCTTACAAAGCAGCCTTTTACAGTCCTCTGATTGTGATATCTAGAGTACTTTTTAAAGATTATGCTTGAGAAATCCAAAATTTTTATGAATATGAATCTTGAGCTTAGTAGAATTACAACTAAGGGAATAATCTGGTGGCTGCATGAATTATTTATTATGTCACTTGCTTTTGATGATTGAATCAAAACATGCAGATTAGTGCTTATGTAAACTAGAACTGAAACAGTGAAAGAGAAGAGAATATAGATGTTCTGGTATAATTTGCTTTTGTTATTTGATTTGCATCATTTTATGGTTTAAAATATTAGCATCTGGTATGTGACCACATACCAAAACTGTGTATTCATAATGTAAGTAGGCCATACTTGAAAAGAAAATATCCCTAAAGCAAAATATACAAAACATATACAGAAATATTCCATTGTTCACCTAAGTAATATTATTTTATTTTTTAAGAGATTTGCTCAAATTTTAAAGGTGCAGTTTTGCATATGGAAAGCTCTTTTCTAACTTATTTCTCCAGACCGGATTCACACGTAATTGCAGTTAATCTTTCTTGCTGGTACTAGAAAACTCGCTTTGTGTAATCCTGTGCCATCTTAGGTGATGTGCCTCAGCAATGGATTGAGTACCATTTACTACTCACAAGATATCCTTGGCAGCAGTAGACTCCAGATGGTGAACTAAAAAAATCTGCTTTTCTGCAGTGGCAGTAGCATCTGGATATGTGGCTGCCTTTCTTGTTGATTTCTGTTCAACCTACTGGGCTCATTTCCCTGTTTTATATCATCATAGATATCAAACCTTGTGAGAAAGGCTCCTTTTAGGATCCATTTTCTTGGTAATAAGTGATTAATCCTTCTGATCTGCTTCAGAAAGTTAAAAGTTTTGGGGTGAAAGTGGTAAAATAGAAAGCATGCTTTTATTATCCAGAATTGTATTTCCCATGGACTGAATACCTGTCAGTGCTTTAAAACCCATCTAGTTTCACTAGAAAGACTCTGGTTTTCATGTGTTTTGAGAATTAAGCAGCATAAGTGGGAATGATCTGGAGATAATTTTCATCACATTCACATCCGAACTAGAACTGTAAATTTAAATTTACCCTTAGAGTTATTCCCAAGGCTTGTGCAGGTCTACAAGAAGTTCAGAAAATGAGGATCAAGCTAGATAAGGACTGTAAAATGCAACTGTTTTACAATGAAATTGGGATGAAGTGATTTAGGATGAGGAACATTTATCAAGTTTGTCCTGCGGTATCAAGAACTTTATCTAGATGAAAACAAACAATAGTTTTCTCTGTTACTTAGAGAAAGCTCTTAACAGCTAGTCATCTTTTCATATGAGAATAAAAACTAGATCTGTCATTTTTTTTTTTTTAAATAGGGGAAAAATCATTGAATCTCTTTGTTGATGTGGTGTTTGACAGTGTTAGAAATGATGGGAAAACAATATTAGTCAGTCCTTGAACTTCAATTATTGGTTACTGGATGTTTTGATTATCCTGAGGACATCCACTATAGCAATCCAAGCAAAGGCTGCCTACAGTTGTCTGTATGCATGACATCAGATCTCATCTAGGACAAATCATGTAATTAATGCTATGTAGATGCAAGCGTAGGGTGAGAATAGATGAGATACATCCTGACAGAAGCACCATACAACATGTATATATGTATGTAAACCCATATAAAGGGGCAATGAAGGTCTGTATCTTCTGAAGGTTTCCATTGATAGGTTCTGTTGGTCCATGCTTGAAGAAAAAATTGTCATGTGCAAAAAGAGATGTCATGTATGCAGGAAATTTAAACTTCTTTATTAAAGCAAGTGTGATATCTTATTATCAAGTTAAGCGATAATCTAGTCTCAAGGTTTGCAGATGAGATTAAAAACTTGCTACTAACCTTAAAGGAATAACAGGTTTACTTATGATCATTTTTCTGATTGTTAAAAATTCCAGGAGTTTGACAAATCAAGGTACTAAGATCCAAGTTTTAGAACTCCCAAGTTAAAGACCAAACTCAATTTCAAAGTTAGGATTTCTTAACCCTCTATTTCACAGAAAAAAGAAAAATATTGCAATAGATATTGGAAATTCTACCCTATAATAACTCATAGAAAATGTTTAAGCTTAGATGTCGTTATTTTTAATATTTACAAAATGATATCAACCTTTTCAGTTTCATTTGTCTGGCAAAATCACACACATTTTATGTGTGATTCCTTTGAAAAATCCTGTCTTTTATAATGCTTCTCTGAAAAACTGCAAACCTTTTCTGTTAGTAAATATTCTAGATTGCTTTGGTCTTATCCAAACATTTGCTTATTGCAAGTTCATGTAATTTTACATCCCAGAAGCAGTACAAAAATAATTCATAGAAATATTTGTCTTGACAGTATATCTATCTGACCCTCATTTATTCTGTGTGTTGCAGTAGCTCCAGTATTTATTTTCCTTAAAAAGTTTGGTGTTTTTATTTTTCTGTGAAGTTATATTTTACACTGCAGTGTAGAACATGAAGTTTTGTAACTGTATTGAAAATTAATATACATGGCTTACATACTACAATGCTTCATAGGCTCTGAAACCCAGAAAATAATTACTATTATTTAAAAGTAAGCTAGATTGTGACTTATGGCCACTAGTATTTTGAAATATTCACTTAAATTGAAGAACTGTTTTTATAGTAATAAATTCCTGTTTTGGAACAATGAGGGCAAGAGTATTTAAGATATTTTTCTTCTCCAAATGACCGCATTTATACTAATATATTATCACTATTTAACCTGGGTGACAGTCACCTTGTGCTGTCTTAATGTTCTTAGTGTTTTTCAGTTGTTTACTGAATTCCTTAGAAGTTTCTTTATTTTTTAATCTTTTTTAATTTTCATTCTTAAATTCTTAGATTTTTTCTTAATGTTTTTCAGTACTTGATGGGGAGCACATAAGAAAGGTGAATAAAGAATTTTTATTAGTGCCTGTAGCGAAAAGAATACAGGAAATGGTTTAAAATGGAAAGACAGTAGATTTAGATTGGACATAAGGAAGAATTCCTTTTCTATGTGGGTGATAGGACAGAGGAACAGCTTTCCCAGAGAAGTTGTGGATGCCCCGTCCATGGCAGTGTTCAAGCTCAGGTTGAATGAACAATGTGGTCTAATGAAAGATAGCCCTGCCCATGGCAGGACACTGGACTAGATGATTTCTAAAGATTTCTTCCAATCCAAACCATTCTGTTTTCTTCAGCATTTCTTCAACATAAAAGGAGTAATGCACAATTTGTGTTCGTTCTGATGGATAATGCTGCGAGGAACAACAAAAAAAGGGTAAAATAGAAAATGCTGTGGCAGTTTTCACCCGGTGTCCACCCAAACCTCCAGGCCCTCCCCTTTCCCAGAGGGAAAGGAAAAGGAGAAAAGACAAAAAGCAACTGAGAGATAACGGCAAAACAAACTCAGAGTGGCTAAATACTCAAATTTATTACTAACAAGATAAGAACTAAAACTCAACAGTAAGAAAGAAATCAGTCTTAAAAGCACCCTTTTCCTCCCACTCCTCCCTCTTTCCAGCAGTTTGAGGGAGCGGGGAATGGGAGATTTGCAGTTGGTTGTTATTTCTTCCATTGCACTTGTCCTGTGGGTCAGTTGTGTCTCTGCACCGGAGGTGTGAGGCTGAAATGGCAATTTATTAAAATGGCTTCCACCTTTTATAGGGTCCTATAATAACTCATAGAAAATGTTTAAGCATAGATTATAAATTCCACCTTTTATAGGGTCTGGCTGGAACTTTCGAAAAGGGGGTGGAACTGGAGTAGAGTTAGGTCAGAGCATGGGAGGAGCATGCAAAACAAAGGTTTGGAATAACCATATAGGGAATATCCTGTAGTGCAATAAAAAACCAACTAATCACAGGAGAGGATTCAAGGCCGTGAGGGAAGAAGGAATTTTCCAGCAACTGCAATAGAACGTATCAGGAATTATACATTAACTGCAAAATCCTTAACAAAACCCAAAACACAAAGTCCATTATGGTGAAAAACAGTCGAGTCCTCTTCACACATTTGTCTCTCCATCGATGAAGGTTCATTGTCAGATGTTGTCTCTCCAATCTTGATAGCTCCTTCCTCCTACACTTCACCACCCTCAAAGTTAAGCATTTTTTCCTAATATCTAATGTAAATCTCTCCTCTCTTAGTTTAAAACCTTTCCCTACTCTCCTATCACTATCTACATGTGTAAAAAGTCACTATCCTTCTCTTTCATAAGCTCTCTTTAAGTATTTTGTTATTTTAGCTATTCTATAGCCCTCTTTCCATAAACCTATACAAAATGGGGTTATAGCTTAGAAAGGTATGGTCGTTTTCTGCTCCCTAAAGTGGCTGTCAGCCAAGATATCTCTGTTAAAAAAGAGATATTTCATTGTGATATCTTTTTCCTGTTGTGTTAATTTGCAAGCATCAAAAATAGTGTTGTTTCTTATGTCTGTGTAGCAGCTCTCATAATCCCTCTAACATGATTAGCTTCTCTAAGCAGTACTGCAATAAAAATAGAAAAAAAAAAAAAGAAGATTTTTTTATCCTACAACTGCTAAAAGATCTACTGTGGTCATTTAGTCTAACTTCCTATGTAACATATAGCAAGAAATTACATACATTCCTGTGATGGTATAGCATGTATGGTACCTTGTTTTTATATTTAGCTCCTAGGTACTGGATGAAGACCATTATAGAAATTTTCTTTCACATAAGGGTTGGAGGTTCTTTTTAGTTTGTACTCCCTTAACCTTGACTCCTGTCCATAACTTTAAAGATGGATATCTGTGAATTTTTCAAAATAAATTATAAGGCTTTGCAATATTTTCCCTAGTTCTTTAATAGCTTGTTTCATTCCTTAACTTTTTCTTCAGTTTATCAATATACTTCTTGAGCTTCTGTTGATCTTTATGCTTTAAATTTCATAAAGATGAAAGAGCCAATATTTTAACTTCCAAAACTTGGTAGGTACCTATGTTTCTGTTCCACCATGAAGATTCAGAAGAAAGTTTTCACTTTTTAGATGAACTTTTTGCAGAAACTATTTTCCCATCTTAAAGTATTTTAAAGTATTTTTAGCTCTGAATTGGATTTCTGTGGCAAGGTTTTGGTAATGGGATAAGGGAGATGACAGGGGTAGTTTCTGTGAGAAGCTTCTAGAAACTTCCTCCATGTTTGAAGGAGCAACTGCCAGCCAGTTCCAAGAAAGACTTAAAAGCAGAGCCCATAAACAAAATCAAGGCCATCACAGAGGCAGCAGCTCTGAGATAATATATTCAGGAGGAGGAAACAAGGTGCAAAATGGCAACGGCAGACAGAGAGTAGTGAGAATATGTGGAAGAAACTTCTTGGCAGACACCAAGGTCAGAGCCCAAGGAGATAGAGAAGGTGCTCCAGGCACCAGAGCAGAGGTTCCCTTGTAGCCCGTGATGGAGACCACAGTGAGACAGTGGTCCCCTTGCATCCTATGGCAATCCATGGCGGAGCAGATATCCACCTGCAGCTAGTGGAGGATGCTGCCAGAGTAGGTGGATGCCTGAAGAAGGCTGTGCCCCATGGGAATCTGTTGTGGTTTAACCCCAGCCTACAACCAAGCCCCATGCGGTCCCTCACTCACTCCCCCACCAGCCTGATTGGGGAGAGATTTGGAAGGGTAAAAGCAAGAAAACTTGTGAGTTGAGATAAATACAGTTTAATAGGGTAAGCAAAAGCTGTCCACACAGGCAAATTAAAACAAGGAATTCATTCACTGCTTCCCATGGGCAGGCAGGTGTTCAGTCATCCACAGGAGAGCAGGGCCTTATTACACATAATGGTTATTTGGGAAGATAAAAATCATCACTCCAAATATGCTCCCTTTCCTCTTCATTCTCTCCAGCTTTATATACTGAGTGTGATGTCACGTGGTGTGGAATATCCCTGATGTCAGTTTGAGTCACCTGTCCTGGTTGTGCCTCCTCTCATCCCCCATGTGCCCCCAGAGCATGGCAGTATGTAAAGAAGAAAAGGCCTTGGTACCGTGTAAGAACTGCCCAGCAATAACAAAACCATATTTATATTATCAGCACAAATCCAAAACATAGCCCCACACTAGCCAATGTGAAGAAAATTACCCCAAGGAAAAGTAGCACAGAAGCTCACACTGGAGCAGGCTCCTGGGAGAACCTGTGAATCCATGGAAAGGGCAATGCACACCAGATCAGGTTTGCTGGCAGGAGTTGTTACCCTGTGGGAGATCCACATTGGAGCAGACTGTTCCTGAATGACTGAACTCCATGGAAAGGGACCCACACTGGAACAGGTTGTGAAGAACTGCAGCACGTGAGAAAGACGCATACTGGAGAAGTTCAGACAGACCTCACATTGGAGCAGGGTCAGAGTGTGAGGAGGGATGTCAGAGACAACATGTGATGAACTGACCATAATCCCCATTCCCTGCCTCCCTGCACCACTGAGGAGAAGGCAGTAGAGAATTCAGGAGTAAATTTAAACCTGAGAAGAAGAGAGGGCATTTTTTACTTTATTTTTTATTTACTTCTTGGCCTGTTATTTGATGCAGGACAATAATCTGCCTAGTTCTCCTGAGCTGTTAAAAAGGGTAATGATTGTAGTTAAAGGCACATGTGGAGCATAGCAGCCTATCCAAGAGTATGTATATTTCCTATAAAGGATATATATTTTTACCAAGTGAAGCTAGGATAATTATTTCCAGAAAACACTTTATTCAACACTTCTATATATTTTTTAATATTTTTAATGAATATATACATTTTCCAAAGTACTTTAATTCTGTATCATTCATCTTGTGCTTTGCTTATTTAACATTCAAGATGCTGTAATGGCTATGGAAATGTATGTGAATGTAACTTTTCAAAGTGATGCATTTTGCAGTTAAAGACGTGAACAAATAAGATTTCTTTTTATATTTCCTGTGTCTATAAGCTACTAATTGAAAACTTTACACTTGATATTAAAATTGGTTTTATTATTATTGATCAATCAGAAAGGCCACATAAGATATTTGTGCTCACTGAGTTAATGGTTCTTACAGTTAACATAGGTAAATCTTTAAGGAGAAAGAGTACGATTCATAACAACAAAATGGAAAGGAAGAGTGTGTTCATCTATGACTTGTAAAAGTGTGCAACAACTGCTATAAAAAGACTTCAAGAAATGCCTTGCGGTGCTTTTTTTTTTTTTGGTTTTGTAAGAATGAAGAGTAATATTCTACAGGTTTATATGTTGATTTTTATATTTTCAAAAGTTGTATAAAAGGAAAAAGATCTCTTTGATTTTCTGACTCCTTGGTAGAACTCTTACAAGTCTGCCGTAGTTTGTCTGTAGACCTTCTCTAGAAACTGGGGGCATAAATAAGGAAGTATTCCATATCATTCCCTTATGTAATCAGGTGTATAAGACAAGAGGGAGTTTCCTCTCTTGGTTGCTCTTTCCTCTTCCCTCCCTTGTCAGGTCGACACGGAGCTGGCAGCTCTCGGTGTTTGGGCCTTGGCTTATCTCTCTGAGCTCAGGCCTGGCTGAGAGCTGTTGTCTTTGTCGACAGAGGAGGGAAGGCACTCACTTCTAAGGGAAGTTGGTGAGATCTTACTGTGTTAATTGTTCTACTGAATTAATTCCTGGGATTTGATTGTCTGGGATTGTTTTGTTTTTACCCTTTTTAGTCCTTTTCCCCTTCCCCTTTTCCCTTTTGGGTGGTGTTTGGGATTTGTTTGGAATCCTTGTATTATACGTACATAGTATTTAGTTGTATATACATGAAATATCTATAAATATATATATTCTTTTACTACATTTTCCTTTTTGCTAGTTTTTTCCTTTGTCAGGGGAGGGGAGAGCTGACCGGTTCACAGCTGTGTTTGGCAGGGAGCCAAGCAAACGCAACACAAAGTCCAGTGGTGTTTCATGAGAACTGAATTCACCATGATTATGCTTTCCATTAAGCACATTTTTTCTTGGGGTAACTGTTGTTAACATGAGTATGTACACAGAAAGACACACGTGTATATATCCATATACAGATTATTGACAGAAAATTTAAAAACCTGTCTATCTTTAAGACTGTATCAGATTAATGTTAACTCAGTAAAATGTCGATAGCCCATCTTTATTGACTCCTCCACATCATTGATGCAGATACTAAAACAAATAGTGCAGCACTTGTCACCAATCTCCAGACAGGGGATGAACATCTCTACCCTGTGAGTTTAATTATCCAGCCCACTTTTAATCACTTAGTTATCCACCAATCCACAATGTTTTTGGCCTGTATTGAAGATGGGTTCAACAACTGTCTTTCTTCAGGTGCTAGGGTCCTTCTTTGATCTCCATGACTTTTCAAAGATGATAGTGAGAGGCCTCACAGGTACAACAGGCAGTCTCCTCACCACTCTGATTCAGCCCACTGGATCCCACTGACATGTATGAGTTGGGTTTTCTCAATCAGTCCTTGTTTGAGTCCTCATTCACTGCTGGTATCTCTCCTCTTTGAACTGATTCTCTAAGGAAGAGGCCTGAGAGACCCTGGTTGTGAGGATGGAGTCCCCATTTTGTGCAACAATTGCTTGATGGGCTATGCAATATCACATTATATATAGTAATTATGATCTTATACATAATAATTAATATATCTCTATGTTTTCAGGAAAAATTATACATTTCCTGTGATTTTTCCCCATCTCTGTATTATCAGTATTTGTGAAAAAACATAAATCTGCTGTTCAAATTTAACATTTACTATTAAAATTCAACATTTTGCAGCTGGTTTGATGGCTTTGTCCTTTGAATTTTTCATGTAACTGACCGGTAACATAGCTTGTCTAGTAAAATTTGACCTAAATTGGAATTCATTACCATTGTTTGTAGGATTAGCCTTAGAGAAATAAATGAAGAAAACAGGTTTCTCTCTTGAATTTGGTGTGTTTGTTGGGGTTTTTTTGTTTGGTTTGGTTTGGTTTTTTTTCATACTTTAACAAAGCAAATCCTCATCAGAACCCTGCTGTTAGTGATTGCCAATTACCTGCAACTGCAGGAGCACTGGTAAAGCAATGCCTTAATTAGAGAGGCCTAAAAATGCCCTTGGGATGTAAGCAAGCATAAATGTAGCTGAAAGGGTTTGTTTCTCCTTCTCAAGCACAACATTTTGTGTGCAAGCTACTGGTAGGTATTCTTGGAGACACCTTTACTGAACTGCTCTGAATATTTTGTTATTCAAATTAGGTAAATTCGCCATCTTGCTATTAAGATTTTTTTAATTGGTGGTGTCTTAAAATACTGGTTTTGGAATCACAGGCATGTATACAGTGCCTCTTTGTTCAGAAGTATTTGCTATGAAGTATTTGCTAGCTTTTGTAAGTGAGAAAATGTTATTTGCTCTGATGAATTTTAAAAGAGAAAGGAAGAGTCAACTTGTTAAAAGATTGACACTACTTTGGGTAGTATAAAAACCTGAAACCATTAACATTGTAGACCTAGCTGGTTTTGTTGTCCACGTTTCACAGTCTTATAAATCTTGTGATGACCCTGATATTTCTTTTTGCTTTTTACTTCTCCATCTTTATGTAACAGTTGAGTATGAAGTTACCATTACACATGACTACTCCTCCTTTCAATGTTCAGGTTGCAACGTTTTAATTATGATGTGAAATTAGCATTAAGGAAGATTTTAGCATAGTTGCATTTAAGGTAGGAGGCCTTTCTTCTAGTTTATCTAGGATTGAATTCAGAAACTTGGGTTTTTTTCCTGAATTGAAAGCACTTTTCAAATACATCTTTCACTATACTGTAAGATACACAGTGAAAACTCAGTAGTGTTGACTGAAGATGCTTTGGTGGACATTGACAACAATAATTAATTCAGTTGCTCCTCAGTTATTCTCTAAACTTATTTTTCTGACTGATAGAACATGTGTACCATTTTTTTTTCTTTCAGTCAAGATGTGAAGTATATTCCTCTCCTATATTGCCTGTTATAGTATACAACCCTGCTTGTGATATCTTGGTAGAACAATGTTTAAAGCATATATGACTTAAGAGAAACAGGAATTTTGTTATGCTTTTGTTTGCTCTGGTTTTGATCTTTTTGTTTGTTTGTAGGTTATTTTGCTTTTTTTTCTTTTGACTTTCATGACTATTTTTGTTCAAAGCTGGATCAAGGGTTCCCAAAGTATTTTCAGTGTGCAGATAGCTGGATACTGTGCAGTGTTCAGCCATTAATTTTTCTTTCATTACAATAAAATTAAGAAGGTGAAGTTTGTTTCTATGTGTGTAAGGATCCTGTGGCTCTGGGAAGTTTGGAAGAATGGTTGTGAAGGTGGAAGATGCCAGCTTGATTCTAGACAAAGCAATGCCTTACTTGCTAGTTCCTAAAATAAATACCTGTGACTCTAAAGTCAGAACCTGGGGGAGAGGGAGAAGTCATCAGGAGAGAAATATGCCCACAAAGTAATTCAATTTCATTAAAACTGTACATAATGCTGTAGTCTTATTTGTTTAGAACTGCAACAAAAGTGCTGCCTGGGTCCTTTTCTGAATACTTCTATGTCTTTTCTGTACAAACTGTGATAAGTGGCTAGGCACCAGATTACTCCTTGCTGCTTTTCAAGGAGGAATGGTTAAAAGGTTTTGATTTTTTTTTTTCCCCCTGACACACAAGTTAAATTTATATTGGAAGGTCATCTGAGCAACCAGGATTTAACTCTTGTATTAACCATATCTGAATGAAGAAATACAGATAATAGCAGTGTCCGAATATCTGTTCTTTCTTTCTGGGGCAGGAGTATTTTCTTTGTGGGGATTTCTTAATTCTCATTTCTGGATTTTCTTTTGGAACTTATTTGTAAGTAGATATACTTTATTGAAATAATGATTTGAAAATAATATCTTTTTCATCCTTTGCTGAATGACCTAAAAGCAATTTTATTTAGAAGTGAAAAGACCAGGGAATATTTCCAGAATAAAAAAAAAAATCAAACTGACTACTTTGATTGTTTCAAGTTTAAACATATCTTGTAATATCTATAATTGTGTTTTTCTATTGCTTATAGATTATATATTTTTAACCCTTATTTTGATCTTCCTTATCTTGTATGATTCTAAAACTAATGCAACCAAGAGCTTTCTGGCCTTTAGTTTTCTTCTTGGTTTTAGGTCTTTTTATCATTACAGTGCCCTTTCATTTTTCAGAGTATTGTATCTGCATATTTCACATCATTGAAATGATGTGAATGATCACATTCATTGTTGTGAAATGTTCACATATCTCAAAATTTCAAATGGTCTTACTTTCTGAAGCAGGAATCTGATTATACCAGGCTTTTTGGAAGAAGAAATTGAATTCTGAATTTAGTGGTACTTTTGTGACTTCATAGCCACAATGGACAGCAAAGTTGTGCAGGAATAAAAAAAAAAATAAAAAAAAAAAATCAGTATATGTGTGTGCTGTTTTGGGTTTTTTTCCTTTGTATGAATTCAATTATGTGAAATATTGATTTATGCAGTAGTCTCTGCTTTACAAGTAATTATGTGACAGACTGATGTTCTGAGAGAAAATTCTGCTAGTGATTCTCCTAAAGATCACTGATTTTGAAGGAAGGGGCATTCTCATGTTCAGCTCTTGTTCTCTAATTTTTTATTTTGTCCTACAAAAGGATTGCATTTCAATATTTTAAGTATCAGTATTATGAAAAATAGTAGTATTTTTATAATAAAAGACTTTGAAAAGTGAAGCTGAGATGAAACCAAGCTATAAAAGAGGACTACTGCCACAGATTGCTCAAGTGAAAAATAGTTGTCTGGGCTTAGCATAAATTTTGCATAATACAATTGAATGTAATGAGGGAATATTAACACCGAGTAGTAGACTCTAGATGATTGATCTTGGTATGAACTTTGCTAATTATCAAGTGGCTGAGTCAGTGAAGAAAGTCAAAGTAATGGTTCAGAGGTCAGCACTGAGGGGTTTGGATGTGTGGGCACAAGTTTTTAAGGTGACAAATGTTAAAGAAAGTTAATAAATGGTTTAAAGTTAATAAGGAGATTGTGGGAATAATGGATAGAGTTATACAGGTAGATGAGATACTGGAACTGTAGCCTCTTGTAATCCGTACAAATTATAATCAATCCTCTAAGAAGACAATGCATTTCTGTGAGGGCAAATACATAGAGGTTAAAATCCTGAGTAGAAAAGCCTTCAAGAGAAAAGCTGTATCTATCCTGACAGGGCCATGTTATGTCTAAATTACAAGGGTAGGAACTATTCTGTTTTCCTTGCTGCACATATCTCTGATGTATAAAGTGGGAATTTCATAGACCCACATATGTTTTTGCAGAGCAAGCAAAGTGCATTTTGACTTTCTCCCAAAAAGAGGTAACAGTACCACTGACTCCAAGAAGGCATAGAAGACTGCAAAATCAGTATCTCTTTCTCATCTATGTCCCTCTTTGTCCCTCTTTGTCTAAAGATTTGTGGCATCCCCTTTAGTTGAACTCTGTTTCTATATGGCTTCTGTTAATGCCTTGCACTTCCATTTCTGTTAAGTAGTGATGCCTGGTGTCACTCCATCTTATATATATATGAAATTATGTGGGTTTATATGTATGTATATATGTATTTATATGTATGTATATCTATTTGGAATTTATATTTCTTCATTTTACTATGAATTAACATGGACATAAAAAAGAAAGTGTTGGAAACTAGTGTAAGTGATCAGTGTTCATGTCTTCCATGCTTCAGGCAAGTTAGTGATAGAGTACAAACGTAACGTAATTGCTTTCTAGCTCAAAAATAATTAATCTGGTGTTTTACAGGATATGATTTTCTCAAAGCACTGGAAGAGCACAGCAAAACTTTTAATTAAAAATCCTTTCTATATATCAAATTTTTCCTGTAGTGAATTTTGTAGCAAATATTGTTGAACATTTTCTTCCTCCTTTTGAGAAGACAGAATAAAAGTGTAAATGCTGTGATAGTCTTTTAAAGTCTCTATGTACTGAACTACCTTTTACTTTATGTAAGACTCATGCTATGCATGTACTCAGATCTGTGTTAAAGTTGATGCTTTCTGTCTTGGTTTGGTCACTGTAAATACCCTTGCACTCAGTCAAGCAAAGGAGCATCTCTTTCATGGTGGATCTGGTGGTATAAGGAAAACCCAAGGGACGTAATGAAAGCATTACTGCACATGTTCTCTGGCCCAGCACTCAGCATTCATAACAGAGACTATGTAAAATACAGTATTACATATTAGTTGATAAAAGTTGTGATTATTACAATTTAAGGCTTTTGACGTAATTTTATTTTTAAAAACTGTCTGGTCAGTCTTGGAGCATAAATGGATATCATAATCTCTCCAGTGACTTTTATCGTCAGTATTTTTGTTACTGCTCTGTAGTTGATGCCAGAGATTATTATTAAAAGGTGAAAGCTGCAATAAGGCATAACATACATTTGTGATGCATGAAAATTTTTGAGGATGAAAAATTGCTAACAGCACATTATAACATCATATAGATCAAACATTCATACAAACCACTGTGTTAAACAAAACCCAAAATGACCTTGAATGGAAGATATTTAGCTAGGGACAAAAACTGTTGACTGTGCAACAGGTAGAGGGAGGATATCCTGAGGAAAAGTCTTTAGAAAAGAGTTGAAAGACATAAAGGATAACCTGATGCAGCAGGGCAAGAGACTAGTGCTACTGTGGAGCATATTTAAAGACAAAGCAACAAAAAGCCCAAATCAAATTTAAAGAATCCCCCTAAACACTCAACTCCAAAATGCAACATCAACAAAAAAACCCCCTCAAAATTAACAAATTACACACCACTGACTTCCCTCTTCCCAAGCTGACTTTGAATTTATTTTGCGGTTCATGTCCTAAAGGAATTGCTGGGCTATTTCTTGTATTTTTACTTCTAAAAATAAAACAATAAGCTGAAAAGAACTTAAAAGCTTAGCTGTATACACCTGCAGTGGTTTGAAAATGAGTTTTAAAATTAAATACTTAAGGAGCTCAATTAATTCCTCATAATAAGGGGAGTAGCTTTTTATTCTTTAGATGTACTGTCTCACTTAATGAAAGCTATGGGAACTCACCATCTCATCAAGAAAGTGAATGCCATTGGAGATCTTTATTCAAGGCTGGTGTGTGTTTTCTTTTGTCAAGGAAAAACCTATACCGCTCTAAACATACTACCTAATCTATGAAAATCTTACTTTTTCACCTTGATTTAGCAATTTGAATTCCTGAGCTCTCAGTACTGTGTTGAAATCCTTTCTTGAGAAAACCTTTATTGTTTAAATTGGTTTTTATGGCCTCAATTTTCTTGTAATTGTGGCCCCCATTAAAAAAAATCCAAACAACAAGAATCTCAGCCCTGTAGTGTCAATCTGGGAAAAATTGTATCTCTTGTCTTCAGGTAGAAGTGACTACATTTCTTCGATTCCCAGCTCCTGGTGCCACTCCAGATGAAATCATAGCTACATTGTTGTTGTCATCTGTTAAATGACATAATTTAAGGATCTACTTTGTAGAACTTGACTGCTTATAATGCCTAATACTGAAGAATCAGAGGGGTTACATGAAGTCATTACATCATTAATGACTGTATGATTGAAGTTCTGCACTACTGTTTCTACCTCTAACTAAATCTCTGAAATGACATTCTTTATAGGAAGAGATAGTTCGTGGTCAACTTTTTTCTATTTATTTATTCCCATGAAACCTGCTGAGTTAGATTATGTAGTGCTACCACTAGATTGTTAGGATTCTTGGGTGCTTTTATTCAACCCTGATTCAGAGTCTGTTCACATATTTTTGACTGTGTAAGTAAGATATATAAATGTAATAATTTTCCTAGCCTTTCAATGGATGTGCAGTTCTTCTCTGCTCACCCTCCTCCCTTCAGATTTCTAGTTTTAAAAATTTTATTCTGAATTATAATTGCGGCTAAAGCTAACTATTAATGTCTAGAGAGATTTTGTTTTTCATTTTTAATTATACCTCTGCTTCTTTAAAGAGTGGAACATCCTATAGAATTATTTAAACTTGGACATGTCATCTAGCTTAATGTACAAGCCAGACTGATTCATCCTTTTTGCAGTCTCTATTACTGTTTAGGATGTCAAACACTTTATGAAACCAGCAATTTTTAATTAAAACAATGCTATTCCTATATCTATGAAGACAGTTTTGATGCTTTATTATCTTGGTGGAAAATGCTTTTTCTTGTACCTCTACTATACTTCCAAGCAAAGTGTGGTCTTCACTGCAAAAGCTTCTACGGTAGCTGGCAGTTATTCCTATCTGCTGCAAAGTGAACTTCAAAACTAGGATTTTGGAGTTTGCTCATAGAATGTGCTTTCTGTGAATTGCAAATATCTAATCTTGTTGCAAAGCACGTTGAATTACCTAGTGAATAGGTGGCTTACTTAAACTGAACAGCGTAAAGCATTTCTGATAAATTCATATAATTTGATGGGTTTAAACTGCAAAGATACCCAGCTGGAAGATTTATGACACTTCTGTATTTCAAAGGATATCTATCAAAGGATACTTTGCATCCCTATTTTACATTTTAATAGCTGAGTTGACTTTGCCCTATAAATAATTAATACCACTAAGAATTTAACATCTGAAATGATAAATAGCACTTGACAGTAATAATATATTGTTTTCGTGCTAAGAGCACATAATTTTAACAGCTGGAATTCAAAATGCATGGTAGAATAAATTGTATCACCGCTTGATTTATTATTATGGAAAAATGGAAAGATCAAACTCCAAGGTCTTGTCATATGGTAACTTCAGTGCTGTCAACCTCTTAAAAGGTAGAAGCTGCTTCAAACCTGTCTTTTGTGGGTGTGAGCCTTTCCACTCTTCAAAGCCTCTCCAGGTACACTTGTGAACTGTCTTGCCCTGTGTACTGACAGTGGCCAGTACAGGTCACAGGAAATATTTCAGAAAAATCTGTTAGTGAATGCTTAGTTACTGAAATCCTAACTGATGGCTTTTTTTTTTTTTTTTTTTTTTTTTTTTTTTTTTTTTTTTTGTTCCTCTCCCCACCTTCAAATTTCTGTTACCTAATCCTGGGTTTATATTTTGAATCACAGGGATTTAGTGTTGAATTGTGGCATAATGTTTCAAAATTTAGTTGTGTAGCTAGACATTTTTTTCACATTTTAATTTTCTTTTGCTCCTCTCTTTCATTTTCATATAAGACAGCTATCTTTGGCATTCACCTTTTCTCTGCTCTACCTGTAGCTGTGTTTTATCTTTCTGCTGTATGCCACCTTCATACCATCTCTAGATTAAATAATTTCCCTTTTTAACCTTGTTTTTTATAAGAGCTTTCATTTCTTTAGTAATATTTTTGTTCCATTTCTGCATTTTATTATCTTACAAGAAAAAGAGTTTTTCAAAAGCTTGTACCTCTTTTGTAGCAGTAAAGATTTACAGACTCTTCTAATGATTTTTTTTTTCCTAACAAAGACTCATGGGAACATTGATAAAGTAACCTCTGTAAGTCCTGTGTCCCAGAGTCCTGTGTCAATTGTCATAAACACTAGACCAGGTTCAGCTGGTGTCCTGAAAACTTCCAAGTATGGGGCTTCTACAGTGTTTCTCAACATCATGCTCACACACTGTCCTTGTCTGCCAGGAAAATAGATTTTCATAGTATTCAGACTGAGACTTGCAGGGTGCAGTTTGTGGTGATGAATCTTTGTTATATTGCCATAATTGAGAGTCCATATTTTTGTAACTGCTCCCCATGTAGTTCAAATTTGTGTTACATTTCCCCTCAGCCATGTCACCACGCTAAACCGCTCCCCCCAGCATCATCTTATAAGTCCTGTGCTTGGGATCCTGACCATCTTAGCAACCCTGCACAGGACTTTCTTTGGTTTTAAACATCACTTTTGAGCTGGGGTGAGTTGGATGCAGAACTAGACATGTATTCCACATGTGGGCTCATCAGGACCAAGTAGAGTGAGATAGAAATTTCCTACAGTCTTGTTTTTAACCTGGCATCTCCTCAGATGTATTTCAGTAGCGTTGGTACTAGCTAGTTGTTTACCAGCCTGTATATGTGGGTGTCATTATTCTTCCCAAATGGATAACTATGCATGTCTTGATATAAATTGTTAGATTTTTTGCTCCTCCTTTCTGAAGTTCTGCTGTTCAGCATTATCATCTCCTCGCTTACTCTATTTCCCATTTAGCATACTATGTAGATTTGTTGTGGGGGTGCTCAGGTGCTCTGTCTCCTCATCCAGGTCTTGAACAAAATTTTAAATAGTGTAGGACTTATTATAGAATCATAGAATATTTTTGGTTGGAAGACTTATTTTGAGCTTTAAAAGTTAACTAGTTCCACCCCACTACAATGAGAAAGGATACCTTCAACAAGGCAAGGTTGCTCAAAGACCTTAAATCTTTCCAGGGATGAGGTATCCACCACCTCTCTGTGCAACCTGCTGCAGTGTTTTACTACCCTTATTGTAAAAAACTGTTTCCTAATATCTAATCTAAAACTCTGTTCTTTCAGTTCAAAACCATTACTCTCTGTCCTGTCACTGCAGGCACTGCTAAGAAGTCTGTCCCCATCTTTCTTACAGGCTCCTTTATGTACTGGAAGACCACAATAAGATCTCCCTGAAACCTTCTCTTCTCCAGGCTAAGCAACCCTAACTTGCTCAACCTTTTCTCATAGGGGAGATGCTCCCTCCCTCTGGTCATTTTTGTGCCCCTCCATTGTCTCAGGTAGCAAGCAACAGGATAAAAGAAGGTAGGATCACATTGCACCAGAGGAAGTTTAGATTGGATATTAGGATAAAGTTCTTCCCTGAAGGGGTGGCCAAATATTGGAACAGGGTACCCAGAGAAGTGGTCAAATCACCATCCCTGGAAGTATTGAAAAAAGGTGTAGTTGTTGCCCTTGGGGACATGGTTTAGTGGTGAATATGGCAGTGTTGGGTTAACACTGGACTTAATGATCTTTGAGATCTTTTTGAAACTTAAATATTCTTTGATCCAGACAATTTATTATCCACCAAATAGTCCACCCATTAATTCCATATCTCTCCAGTTTAGAGAAAAGGATGTTGGAGGGGACCATGTCAAAGGCTTTACAGGAGGCCAGATAGATGACACTGGTACCTCTTCCCTTGTTTACTGATGTAGTCACTCTGTCATAGAAGGCTGCTGATTTGGTCAGGCAGCCCTTGGTAAAGCTGTGCTGTCTGTTCTTGAATCACTTTCCTGTCCTCCGTGTGCCCTTAGCATTCCTTTTATGAGGATCTGTTCCATGATCTTCCCAGGCACATAGGTGAGGCTGAGAGGCTGGTAGTTCCCTGGGTCCTCCTTTCCACCCTTTTCTAAGATGGGTGCAAGGTTACCCTGTTTCCAGTCTCTAGAACTTCACCTGACTGCCATGACTTTTTAAATATCATGTAGAGTGGCTTGGCAACTGCATTAGGCAATTCCCTCTGGACTCTGGGATGAATATCATATGGTCCTATAGACTTAAGTATGTTCACTTATTTTGGGATCATAAGCTGGATTTTCTCTTACAGTAGGAAGCATTTTTCTCCCCCAGTCCCCATCCTGCTGTCCACCCACCTCAGACTGGAGGGACACAAGTGTGGAGTATCTCAGCCTTCTTATCCATTGTTACCAGTTTGTCAGCCTTGCTTATCATGGGGGTATGCCTTGTTTGACCTACCTTTTCTGGCTGATGTACCTGTAGGAGCCCTTATTATTATTTTTCTTTGCATTCCTTGCCAGGTTGAACTCCAGTTATGCCTTGGCCTGCCTCACCACATCCCTACAGAAGTGGGCAACATTCCTGTACACTTTCCAAGATATCTGTCCCTGTTTCCACTGCCCATGCAATTTGCTTCTTGTCCATTAGTTTGACCAGCAAGTCTTGACTTGGATGTGTTGGTCTTCCTTGCCTGACTTCTTTCATTTGGGAATGGGAATTCTTATGCTCTATGGCAGTTTCTTGGGGGGTCTTAATCACTAAATTGTTGATGCCTTAGACATTGTGCTTGGAACTGACTGCCATGTGTACAGCAGATCTTTGACTGCTACCCTATGTATACAGTGGCACAGCCTTTTTTTGCCCAACTAGCAGTTTGTTCACAGTTCCTCAAGTTCTACAAGAGACCATGATCAAAGGAGATGTCAAAAGCCTTTTCTAAAGTAATGTTTGTAATTGTCTGCAATACAATTCCATACAGAAGTCTCTTGCTAACTAAGCAGAGTGTGGGAACATTTTGCATGCAGGCTGTTGAATTTGCTGAGCCATTTCTTTAAGCATATATAACTCAGAAGTGTTATTAGTCACACTAGAATTATTGTCTGCACAAAGTCACTGAAGTGTTTTGAAAATTGAATATAGCTCAGTGTTCATACTAATTGTTATAGAATACTCTATTATATATAGTTGTTATAGAATGGCCTATATTTTAAGCTGCTATTAAACATCAATCAAAAATAATCTACCTTTAACAAAATTTTCAAAACATGCAATAATATTGAAGAAAATGTTATGGTGGAGTTGATGGAGAATGACTGTGTAGAGTGTTTTAATAACTGTATTTGAAAGAATCATAATCTAGTACAGGTAGAAATAAAGGCTATTTCACACATACACGCACACAAAAACCTCAAAAAAACCCCAACTAAAACAAAGAAACAAATGAGAAAACCAACCAACAAAATAAAAACCAAAACACCAAACCACCCACTGCCTATTTCCAAAAATAGTAAGGAGAGTCATGAGCACAAAGCCTTACAGAGACCCTTGCAGGTAAGAGGCCTGAAGTCAATCCACAGAGTTTTTTAGACCCACCAAGTTTGATCTATACTAAGGTCGTTCCTAAATAAAAATGAAGAATTAAAAGCAGGTCAACTGTGTGATAACAAGTAACAAGCAATGGGTTTCCTAAGTTACCGCTCAGTTGAAAGTGCATGGATTAGCAGCTGAGAGAGGTAAATAAGTGTGGAAAATGAATAATTAACACATCAAAATCCATGTTTTATACTAGTTTTTAGGATCTAAGGGGATTTGGGGTGTGTGGGGGGTTGTATCAGCCATTTCATGATCACATTTATTATAAAGCTATGGAGAAATTTTATTTCAATTGATGAAACTAAATATCATTACTGCATAACATTAAATATTTGTATATGAATAAAATATGTATTACTCATTTCAGCCATTGGCAGAGGTTTGGGAAAACTTATTTAAATCCCATTGTTCTAAGTATTTTTAAAAATACTGTCTTGTCCCCCAAATTATTTTATCTCTAATTTTCTCTCAAATTAATTTTTTAACTCCTGAAGGAGATGGCTTAAGAACTTCCCTTTTTCATGGACTATTTTAAAAACACAACTTAAGAAAATATTTGTACTAATTTTTAAAGTTATCTTTTATTCTTTGGTGGGTTTTTTGTTTGGCTTTAGGATTTTTTGTAAATTGGAGGCTGTGCAGGGGGAATGACAATTGTTTTGTGTATTTTATTTTTCTAGATTTAATATACTAATGTATTCTTTACTCTTTCAGTCTTTATCTCATTTTCAGGGAAAAGTATCTTTAGAACAATGGGTTTATAGCAAATACCTACAGAATTGACAAGCATCTACTTTTATTCCTGGAATGGAAGGAAGAGGAAATCTAGTATGGGTTTTTTTAGTGTGTGTGGGTTTTTTTCTTCGGTTTAGTTTTGTTTGGTTTCGAGTTTTGTTTGGTCGTCTTTTTTTTTTTTTTTGGGTAGGTGGAATGGTGTTGTTTATTTAAATATGTGTGTCACTTTCTTGTATAGCAATTTTTAAAAACTTGTTGTATGTATCATTTCTAAACCCAGGCCTTCACCCCTCCTCAGTACTTCTAGTTAATCATTAGCATGTACTGTTATTAAAAAGCCATTAATTTTGACATATACTAATGTCAATACACAATTAAATTAATCTAATAAAACAACATATATTCTATTTCAGACCTCTGTGATATAGTTAGCCTGTGCTAAAGGGAAGAACAAAACAGATGGCCTTGCCAACAATTTTTAATTATTTAAATCCACAAACTATGATATACCAATGTAGAAGAAAAAAAAAAAGACATATATACCTAGTAACATTTTTTTTACTCTTTCTTCAGTCTAATTTCTTACACGTGTGGACATAGACTCTAATCTCAGAATGGTAATGCATATATTTTATCTCTGACTTTGTAGAGATAAGACATCAGATTTTTTTTGAGAAATCTGCTAAAACAGTTCACAGTGGAGATTAAAAGACAAAAGAGTAGTCAGGATTCTGGTAATATATTTCTTGTTTTACTGTAGTCCTTTATTTACTACATGTTCATGTTTGTTTTACTGGATAGTTGGGAATCTTTTTTCCCTTCTAGCATCATGGCATTGGCAGCTTTAATTCATTACATAATTGTTAAATAAATTCTTGAAACATACTGTAGATTCTTAAATGTCCCGAAAACTTGTTTACAAGGTAGGATACCTCAGCTAATGCAATCTCTCTTCCTAGACTGGATGTTGTGTAGTAGTGCAGATACTCAACATTCTATATCTGTCAGTGAAGTATATGAAAGAGGAATGAAAAATGCAATTAAAATGTCAAAATACGTTCTGAATGGTGAATAGGATTTGCCTTTCTAAAAATGTCCATGTTCTTGATACATCTGAGTTCTATAAGCTCCCTTTGGCATTGAGAATCAGGCACTTGGAGATAGAATACTTTGATTTTGGTATTTGGGGCTAGAGGCATATTTTTCCTTCTCCTTTTCTTATTATTATATAAATCATTTATGGTGGAGATAGGGAGTAACATGGCTCTGAATGTCTGCAAACTTTGGATTTATAAAGATAGGGTTAGGAATGTAAGGTTAGGAATATATAGATAGGGTTAGGATGCTTTTCAGTCTGCATATAGTATTTTTCAGACCAGTTAAGTGTAGTTCTTGATTATAGAAAAGTGTACATGATGCAGTGGAAGATATTACCAACCTAAATTATGACTTATCTATTTCTTTGTATCATGGCATCAACAGTCAGTACCTATTTGAGACAAAAACTTCAGTGTTCTGGGGAAGCTCAGTGTAAAGGTAACTAAATAAAATTGAATTGCTGAAGGAATAAACTCTGGTCCTTTTAGGTCTCCATTTCTGTTTGAATATTTTAACTCTTGGGCCTCTATTATAAGACTATGAAATTTTAAATAAGTTTGAAATAATTTTCATATTTGACTACATTGTCATCTTAGGATTGATATTCACTCATGAGGCAGGGGCGGGAGGGGAAAGACCACCAAACATAAAGCAGTAGACCTCATCCATTGTCACATTTATTCAATTTTATTTTAAAAAAATCAACCTTGTTAGGATACTAAAATTCAGATATTGAAAATTATATTACATATATTTGCTGAAATAATGACTAAAAAAATGGTGGCAGAAATCTCAGTGCTCTCACCTGACCAAAGATTTCCCTTGCTGCTGGAACTAGGAGCATCTCCTTTCCATTGTATGCACTTCATGTTAGTTCTCTATATTCTAGGTTTGAGTCTGAGTCCTTCACAATATATTTTGTTCTCTTGCTATGTTTCTAGTGTAAAAAATTGAGACAAACACTATAGCTTTCAAACTGAAGTAAAAGTAACCTAAAGGACTTTCTTTTTGTGTAAGGTTTACTGGGCACTGAAAGAGATTGCCCAAGGAGGTTGTCGAATCCTGAGCCTTGAAGACAGTCAAACCCTGAGTGGGCAGTGTCCTGAGGAAGCTCCTCTAACTGCTCAGAGTACCCAGATGGCTGGATGAGTCAAACACCAGAGGTGCAGTCCAACTGCAATGACTCTGTTTCTATTGTAGTCTTAATTAACTGAAGAAATATATGCCTAAGTACTGATGCTAAATGAAAATATATTCTGTAATCCAAAATACGCCTCTAAATTTCTGTAGTTTTTAGACCTTGTTTTCAGATGCATATGAGATATGCAAGCATATCAACTTAATAGGCATATTGTCTTTGAAAGTTTGGTGCCCTTTCCTGTGTTTGAGTAATTCTTGCTGTTATTTGACAGCTGTATTATGTCTGACTGTGGCATAATCTTAATGCATTTTTATCACCCCAATGTGTGTCCACATCTGACAGACTTGCATCAATGGATGTCTTCATTTTGTAGTGTATACAATTGTACAATATTCACAACTGTATTTCTGCTCTCTGGTGTTTCATTTCAGTTCTTTCATTAACAAACAGATTGTTCTCAGTCTGTTGTCAGTCCAATTTTCAGGGCCTTTTCTTCTTTTTATTTTCCATTCTGTAACTAAACAGGGACCTTGCTCATCCTTCTACCATGAGGGATGAGCAATATAAGTATATGACCATATGAAAATGTTGATATGAATAATCTACTGCATGTTTCATTGCACTACAGAACACCTTATGTAGGTATTTTTGAAACTGTCTTACTGTCTTCATAATAAGAAATTACACTTGTTTCATTATTATACTACTTCTTCCACGAAGATACATCCCCATACATAACCTATATGTTAGTCACTTAGACTAGGAACAGGTACTTGTTTTCTTGCAATTCAATAAAACTTTTGTAGTGTTTATTGGTGATCAGCACAGTAATTTTATCCTAATCCTGCAACAGTTAAAGCAAATCACTTGTATAGTTTTTTTAATCAAATGTATATATGTTTTGCTGATTAATGAAATCAGCAAAGTGTTGAAATTGAGATCATATGTTAAATATAATGATTCTATTTGAATTCAAGAGCAATGTTAGAACAAATTATTATGCTTATAACATCCAAAAGGGCAATGACTGAAAATTCATGTATACTTCATTCTTCATCTCTTAGAATCTTTCTTTTTTTCTCCTTTTTTTTTCTGTTTTACTTTAATATTAAAAACTGTAAAAGTACACAGATATGCTCTATTTAGACAACTCTAAGATATTGTATGAAAACAACGTTCTTATTTTAAATTGTCTAGAGATAGACTCAGTAAAATACTATAAGTACAGTAAATATGGTAAAATTATATTCTGAAAAAATACAAAAACATAAATTTCAATGTATTCTACCATCTTTTGATATGTCTTTAATTGTGTTGCTTAGATATTTGCAGTGTTATGTAGTGGTCTTAATGGAGCTTTAAATGCATTTTGTACAAGGATTTTGTCAACAAAGAGGAGGCACCTTCTGAAGATACATACTGTATGCATTAATCTCTGCATGGAAATATAATTATAGAGACAATGTCAGTAAGAGGTTTCCAAAAGTCACCTCTTTCACTCTTTGCTGCAACATAGCTTAAACTGTGCATAATTGTCGATATGTTTGGCCAAAAAAGTTATTTAAAATCTTTTTGGGTGATTATTCCACAATGGTGCATCATCTTTCTGGACCAGTTTCTGGGGTCTAAATATTCTACTGACGCCTTGTTTCTCCGTTTCTTCATTTTAAGTTCACTGTTCATTCTTTAATTATCACTAGTCATGAAGGAAGTGTTTTCATACTTTAAGGCTGTTATCGCATGTTTCCTTAATTTCTGCAGTCTGAACAACGTCATCAAGTTTAGCCCTTCTTTGTACATGTCCCTCCCCATCCTTATTACTTTATGGTTGTTTGCATTGTCCCTTTTGTTATCCTGTTACTGTTTTTTTTCCTCGTTTTGCACCACATGGGCATCTTTCATCTTCCTACAAATAGCTTGTTTGATTACATGTTCTAGTAGAATTTGATGTTTTGTAAAGGATTCAAAGTAAGTTGATTTTTACTGCCACTGTTTTACCTTTTAAAAAGATAAATGCCAATTCTGTCTTTCTAGTTTTCACCTTTATGGTTTGCTGTCATCCATCCTTTATTGACTCTCACAGACTTCGTACGTTCAGGCTGTCTAATTATGAGCCACACAGCAAAAACTACTGTGATGGAATATGAATGAATCAGTAGGAAAATCAGTTTGAACCAAGAACCCAGAACCTAGACTATGCATATTCATATTTGTTTACTTTGTTTACTCTGGTCCCCTGGGCCAAATATCCCTGTTGCACATATTGCTCAAAGATAAAGAAAAGCTAGCCCACAAACTCTTGCTTTCAGGTGTCCAGGCTTCTCAGTGTTGCTTCAGCATGAAACTCTTCAAATGAAAGGCCATCCTTTCATCCATTTAGTGGAGGTGACAGGAGCACAAGTGTTTTCTCATGCCCTTCTTCATCTAAGCAAGTCTTATTTTAGTTGTTATTCATTTAGATGTAACACATAGTGCCTGGTGCTTCCTGAGTCTAAATTTGGGTATTAGCCAGACAAAGGCTTAACCTGGAAGAGATGGTGTCTTAAGTCTTGTGGGAGGGTAAATGACCAAGTGGACACCATTAAAGTAAAAAAAAAAAAAAAAAGCCACTAAGGTGCAGGAGCCACTTAAAGGCTCACGAACGCCATCTACTGGCAAAGGCGTACAGGTACACACACAGAGACCATCATTGTGCAGTGAAAGGAACAAGAAACCTTTATTTACAGACACGGCCTTGTATTTATACAGGCTTTGCCTTTTGGCGCAAACTGTCCATGCTCAGGCGATCCGAGTTTCGCAGTCCATTGGCCTTGCTGTTTATTAACTCTGCCTGCAAGCCCACCTCATGGCTACTGTCCGGAGGAATTTGGGAGGGCTTGCAGCTTTCTTCTTAATCAACAGGTGCAGATAACCGTCTGTTCCAAGGCTGCGAACCGTTCCTTTGAAATATGCAAACAAAGGCCTGCTTTTTTTTGGAACTGCTTCATGGATTGTTCACAGAAATGTGCACAGAATATCCATTTTTCTGCATTTCCCAACACACCATGATATTAATTACTTCCAATCTCTCAGTTGTTCCTTTGTATGAGGAAGGGACAGAATAAATGAGAGATGTCGGAGAAATGGAAGATGGAAGAGAGTCGGGAGAGAGATGGAAATGCAAAGTCCTGGGGACAACTGACAGTAGGAGCAGAACTTACAGAAGCAAGGGGACGCTGAGACACTTGACCATGAATTGGTATTATGACTGCACTATATCAAATCTTTTATGAGACTGAAAAAGATTGGTAGGGTAATAAAGGGGAATAATTATTATTGAAAAGAAGAAGGGGGAAAAAAAGGCAGGCAGGTGAAACAGGCAAATCAGGAAAAATGCTGAAGAGGGATACAACAGCTGAAGGAGGAAGAAAGTATATTCAACCATAGGAGGTCTTTGTATAGTATAAAAGAATGCCCTTAGCTAAGAGCATCTATGTGAATTTGTTACTGACCTTGAGACCTTTAGACTTTCAAGTGGCACACGAAGCAGAACACAGGAGGTCTCTGTGGTTTCAGAGCATTCTGTCAGTGCATGTGCACTCTGTACTTGCTGTGGGACTTGCTTGTGCTGCAGATCAGACATTGATCCAGACCTTTCTGTTCCCTTTAGAGACTGTTGCTGCACTTTGAATAGATCTTCTGATTTAATTTCATCCAAAAAGAATCCCCTTCACATGCAGAAAAGCTGCCTTACTCTCTGAACCAACATGGAGTAAGTGGGGAAGTGAGGGATTGCTGCAGTCTACTGCTCTGAGCTATATCACTGTTGTAGACACATTTTAGCTAATACTTTATCATTTGCTGATTTCGTATACCTTAAGATGAAGTCCTTTTTAATCAGTTGGCTTGAAAATACCTAGGTTATACAATTATTTGTAAATGTATTCATTCTTTTCTTGCAGGATCTTTCTTAGTCCTTTTTCACTGGTGCACCAATTAAAACAGGAAACCAATTTATGTTCACCTTTTGATTAAAGAAGAAATTTTAAAAGCAGGGGTATAGAAAGCATCAAAATTGTCAATATTCTTCAGTATCTATCACAACCATTTTTTCTCCTCTGGGTAAATTAGTTTGTTAAGGGGCTACTATGTCTGTCCAATTCCTTTTTCACCTTAGGCAGGTCTCCCAGGAAATTTTCACTAAGAGTCCTTTTACTGAAGTTTGCCTTCTTCAAGTACATTGGTTTTAATTTGAATTATCTTCCTTCCATTATAACTTTCAAGAATTCTGTTCTTTAGTGACCGATTTCAACTAAATTACCACTTACTGCTCACGTTCTTAGCTATTTCTTCTCTGCTAATTGGAGGCAAATGAGAAGCAGTCCTACCCTTGCTGCTCTTGTCATGAAAGGATTCCAGGAACTTCCTGTTCATCCTGTCTCCTGCTGTATTCACAAAGGGCATTAGTCAGTAACCTATGATATCACTGAGGTCTGTGCTCTTCACAAATATATCATATACTTGATCCTACTGGTTTTCAAGGGAAATCCCAAAGTGCAATAGTTTGGTGTTCTGGTTTGTTGGTGGGTTTGGTTTTGTTTGATATGTTTTTATATTTAAGTTTGTAACTGTCCTTTTCAGTCACTTAGCAGTTCTTTTTCCCTTTCGGTCTGAACCTCAGAACAAGTAGATTTATTCATGTTCCCTTACTGTTGTTCCTCAACAAGTTGTACTACATGAATTTGAATTTTCCCATCTCCTTCTCGCCCTCGATTGTTATAGTATTACTATAATTACAAATGAGCTGCTTGATGTAATAATCAGGTGACTGGTGAGTTCCAAATCCAGTCTATCTCATGATTATTTGTCGTAGTAGTGTATGTCTTCTATTTCACCAGCACTGAGATGGGTTCTACATTTACTCTTGGGGATTGGACCATTTGCTTCCCTAATCAGCTGCTTCTCTGGAGACACCCTCCATGTCTGGTACTCCTGAATTCCTTTGCAGCTGTTCAACTACTTTTTCTCTGGAACTCACAAAGGTGATTTTGATGCTATGTTTTAAAAGACATAAATTGTGGTACTAAATTGCTTTCTAAACTGCCTTCTCCTATTGATCTTGTAACTTGCCTTGTTACAAAAGTCACTGTGATATTGAAATGCTGATTGACTAATACATATCTTTCGTTGTCCTTCAGTGATCAGGTATTTAGTCATACCACAGGAAATACATGATATATGAGAACACATTATCATCCCTCAAAATGATGCAGTATTTTTTTCCCTGTTTTTTTGTTTGTTTTTGTTTTTGTTTTTGGTGTTTTTTTTTTGTGAAATTATCTTCTTTACAAGATTTCTCCCATTTTCCAACATAATTGATAACTTCTCTGACTTTTGCCATTTTGAGCTATATGCAAGGAGATTAGGTAGGTCCCTTGATCAGTGTGGCTTTAACACTCCTCAAGAAAGTGAAGGTTAGTATTTTTAATCCCTTTAGAGTGTAGAGAAGGAACTTCAAGCTATCATTTAGCGGATGAGTGTTCTATTGAGCAGTCTGTTAAAGAAGAGTAATTTTCAAGCAACTGTGTGGCATTTCTTAAACTTTCATTTCCTTTGCCTTGATAGCAAAAGATCAATCTGCAGCAAACTGCTTCGCTCTTTGTCCCATTTATTTTATTGAGTGTATCAATGGAGCAAGATGTTCCTTATTGAAAGATATGGGGAAGCTGTTTGGAAAAGCACGCAGTGTTTGTACAGGAACACTAAGTAATAGTCTAAATGTAGATACTATAAAGGCCACAATGTTGCATAGACACACTTGAATAGTAATATATGTCCACTACCCAGTGTGATACAATGCTTTTTCCTCACATGAAAATAATCACTGGGTTTTGGCAGTTCCTTAGACTGGACTGCCTTGAAAATTGATTTCCTTAATGCTTTTTGATACCATGTTAGCAAGACAGCAGTGTAATAGTGTCTATTTAATGATATCTGATTTATTTTTTTTTAATAAGAAAATCACACTTTGCATAATATAAGTGCCAGTACAGGGAGTTACTGAAGGATGTGCTTGACTTTAGGTATTTCAGTAGCTCCGTGGTATGGCTTATGAGGTTATTGTAAGTTAAGTCTTTATAATGAAAACACAGTCACAATGTAGGGAAATAGGTAGGAAGGTACAGAAGACTTAATACATGGGTGTAAAATATAAAGAATCCAGTTTCTTTGGATGCTGAAATCTAAATTAGGAAATATTTTGAATCTAGGACTCAGATCTGCAGATCAGAGTCTTAGTTTGTGAGGTTTGTCTTAAAATGGTCTCAGTCCTTTCTGATGGAACTGCATGCATTTTATGGTAATATTAAAAAAATCTTCTGAGATGAAGAATATGAGGGGAAATTACTTTGTTTTTTCCCCAATTCCAGTTAGGTTGGATAGCAGTCTGAGCTTTCTTTTTAGTAGTTTTTCATGTTCTTTTTTTTTTTGTGTTTTTTTTTTTTTTTTTTTTTTTTTTTTTTTTTGGTCTTTATTCATTTAAATGTTGCTGCATGGTACTACAGTAATTTCTTCCCATGCTTTTCCTTCATATCTACGAAGCGTCAACTATTTTTAGCAGATAAGATGAAGGCAGATGTTGCCATTAATCCAGATTTTGCCAGCTCATGAGTTTTCCTGGCTAGCTTGCCATTATTTTACCTTTATTTTTTGACTATTAAAATTCAGTTATCTTTACTGGTAACCCAGAAAAATGCACTCTGATTCTGTTGCTTATACCACTACCTATTTTATTGATGCATGACTGCTGCTACCTTCATAATCTTTCAACTGTGCATGCATAACCATATCCAAGAACCATTTTTCTCTAGTTGGAATTATGCTTCCACTGTTTATTAAATCTAGCATTTTGCATGTGTGAATACAATACAAATAATTTCTTTTGTCATCTTCCTCTCAGTCTTTTCTGTGCATCTTCCATTTTATCAATGACAAAGCTGCTAACATCTTTCATCTTTCTAATCATCCCCATTACTGTCCTCTACATTACCTGCTTTTTGCACCATCATATAAAATTCAGTATTCTTTTTCCATCATCAGTGTAATTCACCACTGCTTCATTGGTTCAGTTACCTTTCTTCTGATATCTTGTCCTCCTCCCCTGTCCCTCCCCTTCCCCCCATCTTTGGCATAGCATGTTTGTACACTTAGATGTTTCATCTGTGCTTTTTCATACCAATGTGGTCTCATCATCCACATGCCATTTCATGTTTAGCTTCTGCTATGATGCCTACAAGGCAATAGACAGTGAGTGCTTATTAATTTATAGAACAATGTGTTTGGGCACTTTGTTTAAACACTGCATTATTATTAGTTTTCCCATCTGTGTTTTATGCAGTGTTTCCTTCTTCAGACTGTGAGATTTTGGAGATGGAAACCAGGCTTAAATATATATTCAGAAAACATGAAAATATCACATCTAACATCATAACTTTTGAAAAATTTTGATACTATTGATAATTATAGATTCCTGGCCTACTAACCACTTTGTTATTCCTGCTGGAGAGTACTGAAACAGACACTTGGTGTATTTTATTATTAAGGAGAACAGGAGAAACACCATACAAACTTGAAATATGTTACTTATGTTTTAGTCAATTCAGAGTAACCAGTGCTTCGGTTTACTTTTCTCTGTGCTTGTGAATGCAAGTTCAAGTACGTGATCCTAAGGAAAAAGATTGTATTTTAGTTAGCAAGGTCCTTTGCTGCCTTCTAACTGTCAGCTTTGTGAGATGCATGACAAATTATTGGAGGATTTAGCAGAATTCTTCTCAACTCACTGAATGGTAGTTTTCATTCCTCAACAGGAGCATCATGTCTTCCAACTTCTTTTCTCCAGAGCAAGGCATTTTTAATTCTGTGGTTTAAAGTGAGAATTGCAGGTGTTTTCTCCACTTTGATATTTTTCACAGAGCAGTGCTACCCATAGATTTGCAGAATATTGTAACATTGAAGGCATGGATTTGACACCATGCAAAGAGGTGTTATTTCATCTAGGCTGAGTCACTTGTAAGATTTAGTCACTGTCCTCCAAAATATTATTTCTAATTGAAACAGTCCACAGCTTCGCTTCAAACCTACACTTTCTGTACTTAAATTTATCTTCCATGTGAGTATGGTGAATCCTATTCTAGTTGCCCAGTTCTTGTGATGTGTGGCACAGAGAACTGGCTCTATCTCGCAGATTTCTTTAGAATTCCCTATTCTCTTCTTTCTTAGAATGCTCTTGTGTTCTAATAATAAATAAAAAAAAATAATTTAAAAAGGCAATAATAGAAAGCACACCACCACTTATTTTATTAGTTTGCAATATGTGTGTCCTGGGATTAGTAGTATTGTAGATAGACTGCAATAAATTGTAGATTTAGCCATCTTCCTGACTTCTAGTCATAGTTCTCTCATATACTTTCTATTTTTAATTATTGTAAAACATGATGCTGTAATAGTTTATTACTAAACACACAGTAAACATTAATAAATTACTAATAAATCATACTGTATAAGTAATACGCCCTTGTAGAATTCTCAGCACGTTGTGAAGAAATACTTAATCTTTTAAAATATCATCCTGTTTAAAGATAGTGTGAATTAACTTCAGATTTTCTTATATATCATTTACAGAACTGCCTGAGAATATTAATCTCTGCCCATTTACATGCAGGTCAAAGACTGAAAAAGCTCCTAATGTCAGTATTTGTTGTTTGACTCCCAGAATTATTTATTTGAGGGGAGAGGGGGTTATTTGCTCTGATTCAAAGTTATACTCTCCTCATTAAAGATTTATAGTAAGTATTAGGGCTTCATTGACTTTAATGTAGTTTTCAAAGTCTGTAAAACCATTCTGAGGTTGCTGCAGTTGTAAGACAAACAGCAGCATAAAAAAATTATTTAGTTTTCCTATTTTAATAGCTACTTGTTTGAATTCCTGGTGTTAATAGCTGAAATACAATTCACTCTAAGAATAACATCAAATATCGATAGAGATGAATTTATTTTTTTGTAATATCTGTAAGACATTTATGGATGTAAAGTTCAGAGGTGGTTTTTCTTTGTGTCTTAGGTGGAAAAAACCCCACAGTAAGTGAGGCAGGATCACTGTTAGTTTGTTTTATATTCTTGTATGTTTTCAAACGAGACAGCAGCATTGTAGATTGTGTGTCTCCACATCTCCCGATAGGAGGTCAGAGAGGACCACTGATGGTGGTCAATATGGCCAAGGCTAAGGTGTTGTTTCAGGCAGTCCTTGTATCTCCTCTTCGAGGCTCCTCTCTTGCGGCAGCCAGTGGTGAGTTCACCACAGAGCACAATCTTAGGGAGGCGGTGATCCTCCATCCTGGAGACGCGCCCTGCCCAGCGCAGCTGCGTTCTCAGCAGCATGGCCTCGATACTGGTGACTTCTGCCTCTTCAAAGACAGACATATCAGCCATCCGCATGCTTGCAGCAAGCGTGGGTAGAGTCCTCCCAAGTCTTTGTTTGTGAAGTCTAGCCATGATGATGATATTCATGTATGAGAAAAAAGGAAAGTTGTATATGATATAAAAACTGAGAATGATCATAAAGTTTGAATAATCATAAGGAAATACAGTGATGCAAACACAGTCATTCACAGCCTATCACAAAAAGACTGATGCCCAGACACTCTCCAAGCAGTGGTCACTTTGAAAGACAATCTTCATTTTCTCTGCCTCTCCCTCTTCCCACAACCCCACCACCCTGCCTGCCATCCCTTTCTTCCTCAACCACCACTTTTTGTTGTTGAGTGTAATGGGACAGGTATGGAGTGTCCTTTTGGCCAGTTTGGGTCATTTGGCTTAGTTCTGTTCCCTCACAACTCCTTAGTCATCCACACTCTCCTTATTTAGTGGGTAGAGAAAGAAAAAAAATGTGAAAGGTTTGACACTGTGGGCACACAGTTCAGCAATAGCCTAAGCATTGGTGTTGTACGTGCACTGTTTAAGCCAAAAATCCAAAGCACAGCACCATACAGGCTACTACAAGCAAGCAAACTCCATCCCAGTCAGTCCCAGTACCTGAACTTAGCATTTACTTATTTGAAATTAGTACTAGAGTAGTTCATTCAGATTTATTTTTTGCATTTGAATAAAATCACACCAAAATGATAATCTGAGTATTAGTTGTCTGGAAAGCCTAAACTTTATGGAGTTTATTTTGAAAATTAGCAGAAGGACCTTACTCTGATTAATCTTTTTAATACCAATAATGTTTTAACCCACTTGTGTTACTTTTGAAAACCCTTTAATTTTTCTCTGTAATATCATAATTCTAACTCAATGAAACAAGAAACTCTTCTTATTCCAACCTCTGTTTAAACTTGATGGGGAGCTATTTATGGAAAAATATGTAGTGGGCAGTGATTTTTTTTTTTTTTTTAATGAAGTGAGTCTCATTAAGCCTGTAGTAATATGTCTGTTACTTTATTTTACTATTCAGCCTTATTTCATATTAGTCATAACACACTTCAGGAAGTTATTGTCTGGAAGATTATTGCATTTATCAAGCAATTGAAACTACAGTCACCTTACTCCAGTTTTATAATACCCTCTGTGACTTGTGCCTCAGAATGTAGTCTCTGACTTCTTGTACAGAATAATGCAATTTTACTGAAACTAGAGTATTTTTCTGTGCAGAATACCAAAATACAGTGAATTAATTTTTACACTTTAGGACCTTATTAGTAACATAAGAACAATCACTTGCTATAAAGCTATGAAAGTATTTTGAAAATTATTTAATAGTTGTGAAGAACTGAGTAACTTCAGTAATAATCACTTATGAGAACAGAAGCCAAGAAGAAAACTGAAAGCGCTGTCTTCAAAATAGGGTTTTAACAGACTAAAATAAATGTGGAGCAAATAAAAAGGCAAAAGCAAAATAGTGAGTAGCTGCTCATTGAGAGTAGTGCCAACCTTGTGTGGAATTAGTTGAAATTCAGGAGGGTAAATATTGCATAAAATTATAGACTTTTGTCACACATATGCTTGTAAGATGGAACAGATGGAAGTTTCCTAGGCAACTTTAATTTAGGCATTTCTAGTTTTCTGGAAGCTTGGCTTTATATTTTTATATATATTGGAGTTTGGGTTTTTTTTCACTTCCTCCTTTCTCTCCCAGCTTGAATTGTGAATACTATTTTATTCCAATTACAAATATTTGTCATTTACAAATTATTTGTCATTTACAAATATTCCTTAGAAGCAGATAAAACAACATATTGAATTTTCATTTTGTTAGAAAATGTGTTTATATCCAAATCAATAAATTCCAGTTGAGTATTCATTGCTAAAAATGTATTGGATGGTTTTTGTATTTTCTCAGGTTATCCTTTCCTATTACAATTTTATATTCTATTATTATAGGGTTGGTCAAATTAAAAATTGTTTTTAATACAGACTGCATATTCAAAAAGCAAACTCAAACTTATCTTGCTTCCTTTTCAAAACCAAGAATCACTGGGTCATATTGCACTCTTTCTTAGAAAGCCTACAAATGCCTGAGGGTTTTTATGTGAAATTATTTGCATAAATACCTTATAATTAAAGAAAACATAGTAACATACAACATCCCTTTTTAAAGAAACACTAATTGACAATTCAGCTATAGCAGCAGGGATGCTGTTACCCAGCTGTTGATGGTTGCCCAGCAAGTGAAGGCTACTTGTTTCACAGATCTGGCAACAGAGCAGAAGTGCAAGTTCTCACTGTTCCACTACACTAGAATCAACAATGGGTTCAAAATATCTAATAAACAGGTTAAATTTATTAATTTTGTGGTTAAGTGGTTCAAGTTGAATTCCTCTGACTCTACAGTGAGGAATTATGTTTCTGGTAGGAATACAGAAAGAAGATTTCAGGGATAAAAAGTCTTAAATTTCTATCAATATGCAAAATTATTCTGTCTTTTGAGTATTGAGCAGGTTTTGTTGTTTTTTCCTCTAAGAATGCAGCTGAAGCCTTGTGCCACTTTTCTATGCTTATATTTTAATGAACATTTAATCATGTGGTTTGCTTGTTTCATCCAGACTTCTACAATGGTGCCTTTATTATTCCGACAAATAAAAATAAAGAATATAAAATATCCCTTAGAATTTCTGAAGTTCTTTTCACCAGAAAGATGCACTTAGTAGTAATGAATAACTGCTAAAACCCATTTTCTTTCTTTCTACATGATAGCTTCTTATGTATTTTTATTTCAAGGAAAAGCAGAAATGGTGGACTCAAGATATAACAATTAATAGATTGCCTTACCCTATGTTTTCTATATATATTAGAGAAAGTTATTTACTTTTTTTTGCTTGGCAATTGTAAAATTCAGTATCTACTTTTATCTCTAAAGTCAAGGGAATACTGATGATCAACAGTTATAACCTTGTTATAGGTACCACAAAGGGATACGATATACATGGGTCACCACTGTGACAGTTAAATACCTTCATCCTAAGTGAAGCTTTGGCTATAAACACACCTGTCTACCTCCTGTCCAAGACCATGAGGAGAGATGGGGACTGTGGACAGCTTTCATTATTTTTAGGTGTTAGGTCAAGTATTGTGTTCTTTTTAGCTTGTTCTGCATAAGGTTATTTCCTAAAGTGAGTATATATATATTATTGATTGTAGGATGGAATGGGAAATTTGAGAGTCACTAAAAAAGGAATACGACTTGAAGGAATATCTGAATTTCTACTCCCACTATATGTGAAAGAAATCCATTCCCGAAAGGTAGGTTGTTTTCATCTTTATTTCTTAATTTACAGCTAATATAAATTAATGTCTTCAGTCTCAAACTACAAAGTTGAATTCTTACACGTCCTAGATTAGCAGTCAGTAGAGGTTTGCTTTGAGAGTGCCTTAACAGTGAAAGCTTCCTTCATGTCGAAAATGATTTTTTTTTCTGAAACCTTGCTTGCTTCTTAAAAGAAATGTCTTATCCTAATGGAAAGAGATCCAAAGCATGTATATTTTATACTTCAAATTACTTCAGCACTGGGAACAGAACTGTTGAGTCTTCATTTGATGTGAACTCCAGAAAAACAAGATTGGTGATAACTATAAAATAAGGAATGGCTTTGTTCTTTCAGCTATTAGCTATCATAATTTTATTTTTTTAATTTTAATTTTTCTTTTGCTCATTAGGTAAGGAAAATCTTTCTATACTGAATCTCTCAAGAATTTAATTTTTAAAGGCAAACCCTTGTCAATGTTCTTTAAATGTAATTGTTTTATCATATAGAAGGTGGTTATAGCAGAGGAAAAAAGAAAACAAAGGTATTGTGTATTAAGAAATTCAGTGTAACTCATTTTAACATTTTTAACTCATTTAACTGCTTTGATTCAGTTATGTTGTTTTTATTAACATTGTCAGTGAATTAAAAAGGTAATTTAGAAATACTGGAAATCTCTAAATTCTTTTTACTGTGGAAGTGATGACCTATGACTAGAGAGGAATGTTACAATGGTTTTTAGTCAATCATCTGCAAAGAATTTTCATATGCATATTGCAGAAGTTGATGGGAATCAAAAATAGGTTGACCCGAAGTGCCTTTGTGGAAAATTTTGTCAGTTGAAATCTGTCTTCTATATATATAAGAAAAGTCTGAAGTACATTCAAAAATGAGGTCATGACTGTTTCCTATTTCTCTTAATTAGTTCACTCTTGTGTTAATTAGTCTGTGAGGTAGTCTTTGTCCTCTTTTTCTGTAAAACTAAGATCTTTCAACATGTAACAGAGTAGCAGTAAGATCTAGGTAATGAAAACTTTAATAATTAAATAACCTTCCAGGTAGCATGTTTCTCCTTCAAGGTTCCAGGGCATTTGTCATGATGTATGTATTTTTCCCATTTCTTTTCTGTGAGTGGACAGTGTGTATTATTGCTCCATGCCCTGGTACCGTACATGAATTATGATCTGGAATATTTTCTTGCACTGTGCTTCATATTAAAGAATGTTGGTTCTGTTACAGTAAAGATGAAGTCTGTTTCAGGTAGGAGTAACAAGTGATTCAAGTAGAGTCCTAATTTAATTTAGGGCATAACAAATCTTAGAAAAAATCTGCACACAAATGTAACTATTGCAAAGGAACAGAATGCATAGTCTAACTGAAGCCTGGTATAAGGTCCTCCTAGTCCTGTGAGGCTCATGGAAAACATATAGACTTGTCAGTAAATGTTCTCAAGCCAACAGAAGATAGCATTGATCGTCAATTGTACAAAGTAGTTCAAGTAACTGGTGTTCCAGGTCTACTTACATGTATTAACATTAAAGCAATTGTTACAGAGATGAAACAGTGATATTTATACAGACTTCATTCTCATCTTGCAGCTCTTATGAAGTAGGTTCACTTTCCAGTCTTTTGCCAACTTGCTAAGTGGTTGTGCTAAAATTTCGATAACTCATGACGTATGTAAATGTGAATGTTATGAGGGAAGGATGAAGGAAAGATCTGGAACTATATTCAGCTCAGTGATAGGAATTTGTCATGTCTCTACAGGGTGTTTCCACAGATGTACAGCATTTGCATGTAATGCTGTTTTGTCACTTACAGAATTGACCTTGATAATGTAGAAATCTCAAGGTAACTTAGGTTTCCTGACCTCCCATTACAGTCACCCTTACCTTGGGTAATAAAATGGGAATGCTTTTGCCTGTCTTTTCAGCGGAAGCAATAATGATTTAAGTTTGGTTTATACTGGAGTTAAAATATACTGTGAAATCAACAGCTTGTCATTTATTTTCAAGGAGAGTTCCTTCTCTAAGCAATTTTACTCATTCCCCTATAAAAGAACACATCCATAAAAGTGACAATTTTTGATTAACGCTTGAGATGACTTGTAATATATTCAATAGTAACTTTGCTGGACATCACTCTGCACTGGTGACATGGTTTGTAGAACTTGTACAAACCATGGTTTGTAGAGGCCCCTGAGGATCTCCATATAGGGCTCTCAGTCCAGGAGGTCCGGGCTTCACTGCCTTTCAGCACATAACAGGGTGAAGTGGGAAGACCAACAATATTAGCAGCAAGGTACAGCATCAGGTGTGAGGCATTAGTGGAGTTCTTGCTCATTTGTGGGTGCTATCTTTTAGTAAATTAAATCTGAACTGATAAAATGTGTTCTTTGATAGAGCAGGGTTCACCTCTGATTCTGATAGTGAACTACTGCAGGCAGTCTGCTGAGCAGCTAGGTGGAACTGAGCTCTGCTGCAGCAATTGGAGGGTGAGGGTGGCTAGGTTTGCTAGTTTAAAGTTTACATATGGTTACAGATACTGAAACCACTATTTTTGCCTGCTGTAAAATGATGTTCAAATAAGATAATTTATGCAGGATCAAATGCAGACCTTAAATGGCCTTTATGAAGAAAAAGGTACTGAAGTTTGTATATAGGTTGAAAAATTACCTTCTATCTTGTGATTTCTTCATTAAAGCCCTGAATACTAAAGGTAAATTCTAAAAGAGTTAAGTCAGTTGGAAAACAGATTTGTGTGAAATCTTAAAAGCCAAAGAAGACTTTTAGTGATATTTTCTCCTGGTAGCATACAATTTTGTAACAAAAAGTAGTAATGAAAAATCCAGGTCATGAATAAAATGAATACTTCCTGTTTTGTCCGTAGAAGTTGTGTCAATGAGAAGGCTGCTCAGAGTGTGCTGTTCCCTACCCTGCCTCCTTTCACTTTGCCGTTTTTATCTGTTTAGTTAGTGGTGTCTGCAGAACCATGGGTTCCTACTCCCAACCCCATGTTTACACACAAAAGAAACTCGGGTATCAAATGACTTCATTGTATGTCAGAACTTGAACTGATACATGACAGCCTTAGCAGATTTTGAATCATTTGATCCTGAATTGGCATGGTTGTATCCCCAAAGCAAGGGTACATGTACTCTATGAATTGAATTTTATTGAGAATTATGTTTTGACTCTGAATGGTCCACCTGTATATTTTTGATCAAACTGCTAGTCCAACACCAGTACATTTCATGTAGACTTATGCTATATTTCCCATGTTTATATCATTTGCATTGATATGATGCAAACAAATAATGCAAGCTACATTCTTTATAGTGTATCATTAATGAGATGTATGAAATAAAATAACACATAATGCAAAATCCTGAATTATTTCAATATTTCAGTGCTTCTGGATCATTTTTTTTAATCATTATACTGCCACATCTGTACTGCTGCACTTTCGAATAGAAACAATCAAGTTACAAATTTATTAGTTTTTATATAACAGTAAAAGCGGTTCATGGTGTTTCCTTCAGAATGTATTCCTGGGTTTATTAATCTTTTTCAGTTGCACATACTCTACTTAAGGGCCAAAGAAAATCAAGCTTTCTCTTTCTTGAATTGTTTCCATTACATAAAAAATAAGTAACTCGTTGTCCCTTAAACTAGAGGGGATTGCTTTGGGTTTTTTTTGCAATTAATAAGGGTAAAAATATATTCTCTGAAATGAACATGTGTTTTCCAGAGATATCCTTAGAGAACACCAATTTTAATAATACAGTTAAAAGTAACTAGAAAAATGTCTAGAAAACAAGATACATGAACTGCTAACTGAACACAGGAAACTCTGAAACTCTGTGTATCTTGTATTTTAAAATGCACCATTGTATGTGAATTAAGAAATGGTAGGTGGGTATTTTTTCTGTCTGGATTTTGTCTGTGGAGACTGAATGTCCTTGTAAATATTTAGAGAGATTTATTTTACTTTTTTGTTATTATTATTTCCAAACCTAGATACAATTTCTAATACAATGTCTTTGTTAATCTACTCTTGCTGATAGAAGTACAAATATGCAACATAGGAGATCACATAAAAATACATTTAAGAAGCTGGGAAAGAACATACATTCATCTTGTTCATTGAGCTTGTCTTCTCATTTTGCAAGATCACCAAATCAGGTGCTCCTTGTCATTACTAACTCCATGCTCATTTTGTCCCAATGTCCTTCTTTCCCTGCCTGCTTTGTAAGCAGGTTCTCCATAATCTTGCTAGGAACTGATGTGAGACAGACTAGGCTGTAGTTTCCTAACTCTCTCCTCTTTATAAGATGTTCCTACACTCTTTTAGGGCCTAAAAGGATGCTGTATTTGTTGACTGAACATATTCCCCCACCCTACACTCAGACATGTTCTAAAATTTCAAGGCCAGGTTTGCTATATCCTCTCTCTTTTCTACTCTGTAAGATACACCACTGCCATGCAGTCAAACTAGTTCGAGAATCAGGCAGTCCCACCACTACTGACATACACAGGTATCAGAGAAACTCTGATAGCTATACTGCTCATCCTTTTTTTAACATTACAGAAAAATCACAATGCTACCTAAGAATCTGCCATCCTTATTGCTCACTGTGAAGTGCAATACTTGTTACTGTAGCTACACGTCACAATCTGCTCAGATAAACCTTGTAATGCTCCCCAGTTCATTTTTAAGATATCTGGTCCTCAATCCTTGCCCTTAGGATCATTCACTTGTCACTAAGGATAAAACCATTATTGTCCTGGTTTTGAAAATCTGGACAGGCATGACTCCTTAAGTCATTTTGACTCTCCACATGATGTAGTTCCAATAGTGTCACTTTTATTGTCTATGGACAAATATAAGGTTTTCTTCTTCACAAGCTTTGCCAAGGGACAAGTCACTCCTAAATTTGTTGCCAATCTCTGGAGGGACTACCACTGAAATTGAGTTGGCTTTGCTTCCTCTTCTCTGACAACTAATAAGAACTTCAATGATTCATTATTTTGTCCTTGATTTGCTATGCTTCAATGAAATCTGTCTGAGGGGTCATCCAATTGAACCACTCTACCTTTTGAATGTGTTGTTTTCTCGTGTCAGCCTATACTCCTGTTACTAGTGCTCTGACTTGTTGCTCAGTCAAGGGGGATCTCTGCTTTTTATACCAAAAAATCCAAGTTAATATTACCCAAGCCATTTCCTTCAGTTGATTATAGCTCATGAATGAAGTCATGAGAGGCCTATGTCCACCATATTTTATGCCAGTGTGAGGAACTGAATTTGATTTTAGGAACACTTCTTCAAAAGGATGTGGGAAAGTTAATGAAGTAGGAACTGTTTTTTGGGGAGGTGGTTGTTGCTGTCTTTGATAACAATTACCTTTTCAATTTTCCAAGTACTTCCTTCATGTAATACATCGGTGTTCCACTGGGAAAAACTTTAATGACACTCCTTGACGTTTTCAGTTTGATGTTGATTGTGTTTTATACCTGATCTTCATACAAGGTGCATTTGGATTGAGCTGTTTTAACTGTATGGGCATCTTAAGATGAGGAATTACTTTTTTATCCCCCCTAAACAACTTTGAAATAATGTAGTTGCAGTTTACACAGACTAAGCAATTAAAGTCCTCTATGTTTAAAATGAAGGCAAAAAAAGTTATTAGTATTTCCAAAGAAAATCTGATCCAACAAAATAATGTAAAAGCAGACGACTTACAAATTACTTGTAAAGAAGAAAAATCTCTCTATCTCTTTGTGCAGGAATTTGCTTTTAAGGTGCACCTTAAATTTAAATGTTTCTCTGTATAAACATTAGAACTATGGATGCAGAGGTAAAACTGAGGAGGAAAATTTTGAGTCATTGCCAGAGAATAATATCTGGGTAAGACATTAAGCACATACAAAAGTGCAGTAACTGTAATTCTGCCTCCCCCAAATATTGATAGTTTGTTACCCTTGTTTTGAGGACTGCTGAGATAACTTGTAAGAAATACATTTTAAATTAGGCTCTGCAATACCTGACTTGTAGGCCTTTGACAGGTAAAGATGTATTTTCACATGTACATGTACACTCAAAAAGGCCAACGAGGTGTTCTGAAAACTGAGCCCACTGCTGGGCTCAGAGGGCTGTGAGCAGTGAAGGCCGGTCCAGCAGTGGTGCACTCATAAGGTCAGAGCTGAGGACAGTGTTGATTCATTTCTTCATTGAGGACCTGAACAATGACACTATACTCTCAGCAAATATGCATGTGATACAAAACTAGGAGGAACAGTGTACAAACAAGTAATTTCTAGAAGCAAAAGAGGACAAGAAAAATAATGAAAGCATTGTAGTTTTAACTGCAATTTTAATTATTTCCAGCTCATTAGTATTAGCACTTCCCCCCCCCCCCCCCCGCCCTGTTTCATATCAGATGAATCTCAAAAGTATTGAGGGTAATAATCAAATTATTTCAAATACTTTGAAAATGATTATGAGTAGGATTCTCAAGGTGTCTATTCTGAAACAGAAGTTGCTGTCCTAAAGTTTGAATGTGTAATTTCCAGAAATGGAAATTAACTTACAAAATTAAGTTTATCCATTAGATATAGAAAAATTTATTTCTTATCTTTAAATGAAACAATTATTACAATCCTCTTTTACTTGGTCAGTTTTTCTTTCAGTGTACTTTGTGTCTTGCATGATGTTTCTCACTTTAAAAAACATTTGTAATGAAATAATAAAAATCAGGCAAGCCATTAAAAATCTACAAAAATAATTACCAATAAAATTCCCAGAATTCCCCAAATCTGAAGCATGCTTGTTACAGATCAGAGGTGTGAGGTTCTCAAGGAGTTTTCGTTTTGATGCCATATTTATAGAAGCTCACTCCCAGAGTTTCATGAGACAGTTTAGAAAAAATAATTCTTCTACCTGCTTATGTAATTATTCAGACCTATTTGTGTTAGAACAAAGATTGTCATTTTGGGTTCCCCCCCATATTGTTCTCAACATTTCTTTACTCTGTCATGAAGGAAAGAAGTCCCTAAGCAAGGAAAGAAAATTGCATTCCAGCTGTTGAAAAATACTGTTTTCTTGAGGACACTGCAAATAATTCAGTGTCTTACATGGTAATAGAGAAAATTAATGAATATTTCAACGTTTAAGATTGGTCAGGGAGGACGGGAGCAGGAAAGAATTTCACCTTGACTAGTTGGAGTGAAATTCATAGAATAAGATATAGCACAATCATCATGATAATCCCTGATTAGGACATGATAGGATGTGATTGTTCTCCTAAAGGGAAAAACTGCTTGTTCATTCACAGCTTCTGATAGCTGCCTACCACAAGCAATATAATAAGGATTGCATTTAAAACACTGTCCCTCTCCCATTTGAAATGAGGTTTGTATTTTCTTGGTTTCAGTAAGAATGAAGTCAAATTTTACTGCTTCACAATCAGCAACATGTGTTTTGAATTTTTTTTTTTTTTTTACTTTACACCTGTTGTTGTTATGAGGAATACATCATACTAAAACCCCTAGTTTCAGAAACAACTTGTCCCCAGGAATGAAATTTTCTGCTTTGAAAATGTCTTTACAGAATATTTTTTTGTTTGTTTTTTTTACCATTCCCTGAAGGAGTTTCCCATCCATCTGATGCTGTGACTTAAACTTCAATCACTTCAGAAACTTTGTTCTGAAATCCCTCCCTCAATGACTTTAAAATTCATGGGTTTTGCACTGTCAGATCAATTTCTCAGGAAACCTGCTGAACTTCTATCAGTTTCAGGAAGTAACATGGCATCAGCATCACCTGTAATGAGGAAGTATCAAAATGTGGCAGAGAAAGTAAAGAGATAAAAGAAGTGTTACAATCATTTTAATGAAGTAGAACCAATTACAAAAGCCTTTTAGAATAAAAACTGTCCTTTTTGTTTTTCCTCTTTCAGGCATTGCAAGAAATGTCCCAGGGTGCTTTTGTTCATTTGGTTTGGATTGTTGTGGGGGGAGGTTGTTGTGGGGTTTTTTTGTTTGGTTGGTTGGTTTGGGTTTTTTGTTTTGTTTGTTGGGTTTTGTTTGGTTGGTTTTGCTTTGTTTTGTTTTTTTTTTTTTTTTTTTTTTTTGTAGCCTTCAAAAAGGGCAGGAGAGTAATCATTGCTTTTTTAGGAGCCAAATAAGTAGTACATATAGTCTTCTTATGGATTACATTCTTGAATCTTTGTTACTCCAAAGCAGTTTGAAATTTATTATTTTAAAAAATAAAATGGAAGCACTGATTATTCCATAACAAGGACTCTGACCTGCATCCAAGAGTGATAAATAACACTAGCATTAGTTGAAAGCCTTGTTGACTTGAAGAGAATCCTCAAGAAATAATTTCATGGTCAGTAACTTATATTCCTTTCATTACCAAGTGTATGATGAGTGACTTCCTTTAACCTAACTTCTCATCTTTAACAAGTAACCTGAAATAGATTCTATAGATACAATAAAAAATAGACTCAACTGGTTTTCAACCAAATTCATGTATTCTATGAGTTCTTCCTCTTTATAACTTTAGATTTAATTTTGCTATTTAGCAAGTGTAACTTCTTGTGAGTTCTATAGATAAGTATTAAGATTTTCTATATTCCAATTTTCCCAGGGAACATGTCTATGAAATATGAAACATTACCAGTAAGAATCATCTCCCTTTATGTGAAACTGAGACATGAAAAATTGACCCAAGATAACAAAAGTTTATTTTTCAAACTTCTAGTGTTTTTGTATCAGCATACTTGTTTGTTTTGCAGGTGACCAAAAGGTTCAATTATACCCATTTGTTACATCATAACATTAATCAAAAGCTGTTTCAAAATACCTCTATGATCTGCTTGAAAATTTCCAGAACTTTCTTTATGTAAGGATCTATCCAACTAAATTCCAGATGTCGTTGAGTTACATCCTCTTGAAAAATTAATACATGATGTAAATTAGTTCTTCAAGTGAATCAAAGTCCCAGAGTCTCTTGTCTTCTTGAAAAAAATGAGTTCCAACATTTTTTTTTTTAACATGGTAACCATTTTTTTTTTTTATTTCGGTTGGTTTTGTTTCTCTTACTTGTTATAGCTATGCAGTGCCACCCACTCAACATCTTCAATAAACAGTATTCTGTGCAATCATCTGAATTAATCTTGAGCTTATTTCTGTTCTAGAAATGTGAGCATAGTGTTGCCTGTGTTACATTTTTAACCTCAGCTATTGCAGCATTATGCACTCTAGCTGTACATACATGAACTGTTTTTATATTGAGCTAATTTGAAAAATTCAATTTTGATTAGACTCTGTTGTTTTACAATACTGTGATTTTTATTTTTTTTAAGCCTTAAAAATTTTATTGTAATTTAATTCTAAGGTAGTAACAAAGTGTGTAGGTTTTTCAGGGATAAGTCTCCAAGCTTTATGAAGATATCACATGACAATAAAGAAAACCTTAAAACAGAAAAGTAGTGCATTGTTGTGCAATGTATTATTTGTGTCCAATAGACACAAACTAAGGGAAAGGGTTTTTTTGTTTTGCTTTGTTAGAAATTCAGCTGGAAATAAACACCATCAAGAACTTCAGACTATAGATGATGAAATCCATGGATGGGATTAGGATAAAGAAAACTCACATGGAGAGCACAAGTCTTATAATGGAAGCAGCTGAGGTTAGCATCCTGTACTGGAATTGGTAATTACAGCTTCAGCATTGTGATTGTACAATCACAGCTGGGAATTTAAAGTAAAGTTGTCTCTTGGGCTTCAGCCAGAGGCTCATTTGTATCTTTTGCTGAATTTAAAACAGTTGTTCTGCAAAGGAAGTAACTGTAGTTCACAGAGTTTGTTAATTTAGGGTGGCAATCTGTCATGCATAATTCTACAACAGCTACTATGGTGCATAATCTTGCTGAAGTCTTCAAAAGTTTAAGTGGCAATTGCAGTAGTATCAATGTAGGTTGGTGATGCTGAATTTTCTTTTGAAGTTGAAATTATTTTTGAAAATACAAAGTTATTATACATCATTCTAATTAGGAAAAGTGAAATCTGTGTTGATACTAGACTTGGCACTACAGTAGATTTATGTGAAAGATGCCACAATCCTTTTTAGTAGAAAGAAAAACTGACGTTTACACTAAGAATACAGAATTTCTAAAAATATGGGTTTTTTTCACTTGCTTGATCAGTACATAAGTACAAGGTTTGTACAAAGTTTATTTTTTTCTCTGAGTTTTTTTCCTTGGTATCCACGAGATCAGAATCTTCCTATAAATCTGGGCTCTATCCTTCTGAGTAAACTAAGTAACTGCAGAACCCCAGAAGGAAAGTGCTTCATCCTTGTGTTGCTATTTTAATAAAGTATAGGCATTTTGGAATGTCAGTTAACTGTCCTGACAAACTGAGCCAAAATGCTGACACAGAAAATGCAGAAAGTACATCAACTTTTTGCAGAAGCAACTACTTTACATTCTACCAGCAGCAAATTAGTTTAAAAAATATTTCAGTAAAAATATCATGATTAGAGCTGAGATACTTCAAAGTGTTCTTTTAAGAACTGCTTCTCTTATATACTCACTAGGATGCATTAGTTTTTTTAATATTGTGGGTCATGTTGAATAACATATGATAGAATAAAATATTTCTGGAGTAACTTCATTGGTTATTCAGAATGAATAAGGGTAATACATTTTTTTTTTTTATTCTGAAAGTGAGGAAAATTATATTTCAGTGTATTGTTTGGTGGGACTCTTGTACTGTTCAGGCAAAGTGTTGGGATTACCCGAAAGCTGCTGATGCAAGAATATAGTGGTGCATCTTTATCTTATATAAATGGTGATGATTGAATAATAGAGAAAAAAATAGTTAAGTATGTGTAAAAGACGAGTAGGTTGGGCAGGGAAGGGAAATAATGTTTATACTTAGTTGTGGCACTGACTCTTCCTTTAGGGTAGGACATAGGACAAGGGGGTTGGAGATAGAAGATCCTTAAGGTCATTTCTAACATAACTCTTTCAGTGATTCTTTGATTTTTACTTTCTTGAGATTTTTCTCTAGCAGATGGAAAATACTACCCTGAGATGTTGCTAAAGTTGTCTCACACAGAACAAAGAAATTACTAGCTGAAATATTGTGAGTAGAGTATGCAAGAAGGCATGCTCATATTCTCCCATTTGAAGACTGCATTTTTTTTCTTTGCATTTTAAGGTGTTTATCAATTTCTCTTTGGAGGCTGAGGAGCATTAAGAACACTGGTTTTAACTACAACTAGAGCTATTAGTGTTTGTGTATTTATGATTGTTATGTACCTTTCAAATGTTTGCCATTGCTTAATGGTCTGGGATTTTATCTGTGGATTTCAGCAACTGGTGTAATTGCCAACCAAAATATTGGAAGAGACATCTGGTGAGCATGGCACAGATGCTTTACATCTGAATTAAAGTAGTATAAATCAGTATTTAAGGGGCATTCTACCAAGAACTCTGTTGCATGTGTGTATTTCTGTAACAGTAATAGGCATAAAATCTGCTTTTGACCTTGAGTTTGGCCTTCAGAAGATGGTGTCTATGTATATCCATATTAGTTAATCTCTCCACTCAGTTTTCAGTTCAGGAACTGTGTATTTTGCACATGGTCCTACGTCTTAGTGCAATGAGAACCAAGTGGGCATCAATTTTCCCCTTATCCCCCAAGTATCTCAGTTCCTACATAGGTACGGCCTAAGGTCCCAGAGCACAGATATGTGTGCGCATGGCAGCTGAGCTCAGATTACCAGGTGTGCTGCAGAAGTGAAAAGGAGTTGCAGATGAATCCATCATAATATAGCCTTCCTACTAACTTCAATTCCACTGAATAAACCAAGTTCAAACTTGGAACACAAGCAAGTAGAGTAAATAAAGAAACCAAGTCTTAACTGTAGATGCATCTAACACATGCCTCAACTTTAGGCAAAATGACTCTCCTGGAAAGACAAGAGTCCAAAGCCCATCAGTCCCCCTAACACAGTAATGAAATTCTTGACGATGTACATAGTGACACTTGCTTCACCCCAACTGAGATTTTCTGTGTGTATTTCAGTGTGAAATGATGAGACTCATTTAGTTGTATGTTTGGGTCAAATTCCACTTCATGTACAAAATTTATTGTTGAATCTCACTCATCTCTTAAGGCAAACTACTCTTAGAACAAATAATTAAAAATATTAATCTTCTAAATTAATTTCTTTTTAATAGACCAATTTAACATTTGCTCTTGAAGATAAATTTCAGGTGAAGGATTTACTTCCTAACTGCTGGGCACAATCCCTCAGAAATTCATCTTGGAGACCTTTCAAATATGATTCTAGCTCTTTGGATATCCTCTGATGGATAACATCCCATTTAGCACTTCAGTTTTTATCTTGACTTTACTTTTGAAGTGCCTGTCCAAATTGTCTCCAAATAACTGTCCTTTGATATGTGTCAGGGCATGCAAACTGGTTTTTTTTTTTCTGTAAAACTGAGCAAGAATATGTGGAAGTATAACCTCAAACCCAACAAATGATGTTCTTAGCACTAAAAGTTTCATTGTAAAAGTATGTTCTAATTGGATCATGTTGTTGTAAATATAACAAATTTCTCACTTCTGCTAATCAAGCTATTCCCTTTCTTTAGCCTCTCTTCCCTAAAATGAAGCGAAGGGTCCTGATAGTTTGTCAGCCTGCCTAGAAGTTCAAGCAGAAGGCTTAAGTAATGTCTTTAGATGTGATCTGGAAAATGCACTCTCTCACAGACACTCTTTGATTAAAATCAAGTGTAACTGATAAATCTCTAAAGACTGACATTTCCAAATTGGAAATGTAACTGAGAAATCATTATCCTGAGAATGAACAAGAAACACTTTTTTTGTTTTGACCTTTAAAAGTTCGTTAGTTTCTTAAATATCTTTATTATATCAGACCTTGAATATCTACTAGTCTTGTAATCGTATTGTGCTTTCCTGTACAGATAAAAACCTATTTTAGCTAAGTTTTAATGGGTAAGGAATCTCTACAGAATTAGAATCCACCTTTCTCTGTATGTATATAGTTTTTCAGAAATTTCAGAGCTACTTCTGCAGTTCATCTTTTCCTTGTTAAGGGATTTAATCCTTTTAGAGTTGTTTTTGGTTTTATTCAGCCAGTTTTGGATCTTCAAGTATCCAGTGTATGTCTAGGAAATATATTTGCAAATTTATTTTACAAATAACTGTAATGTCTTAGGATCATAGTGTCAAGAATTTATTTATGAGATAATATATTTTTTAATTCTTTTTGTCTAGATTTTTGTCATTAATCTTCATTTTTAAGGAACATAATGGTCTTATTTGAGCAAATTTTTTTGTTTTAACTGCTCCTAAACAGTAGATATCACATATGCAGTATGTGCCTACTTCCATGTGATACCCCTCTAGCTCTATTGACAGAATCACAGAATATGCTGAGTTGGAAGTTATCCACAAAGATCATCAACTCTGTCCCTCCATAGGATCATCCCCAAGAGTCACACTATGCTCCTGAGAGTGTAATCCAAACTCTTCTTGAACTCTGTCAGGCTTGGTGCTGTGATCACTTCCCTGGGGAGCCTGTTCCCAGCCACACTGTAGGGAAAGAACCTTTTTCTAATATCTGACCTAAACCTTCCCTGACACAACTTCAGGCCATTCCTTCAGGTTCTGTCACTGGCCTTTCAGTATCTCAGATAGTGTTTTATTTCTTTTCTCTAATACTCTTTTTTTTTTTTTTTAACACAGAAAGAAATGCCATTCTAAACTAGTTTTGATTTGTCATAAATTATGAAAAAGGTGCATTAATTTTAAAAAAAATCATTATTGTACAAAACTGGGAAATTCAACAACTGTCTTCCTCAATTTTTGTATATTTTGGTCATCCACATCTTTAGTACAAGAATGAAGGGTAAACTTGGTAAAACACTTTAACAGTAAAAAAATAACCTTATTCAGATGGATAAAAGCCTTTAAAGATAAAAGATTGCTACAAAGAATATCTTGGCATCCAGCACCTTCATGTTTCATACTGCTTTTGGGACCAGAAGGTACAATTTGTAGGAATTACATGAATGCTTAGAATTTAGAGTTTTATTATCTTTATGCCATTTGTTTTTGTACTATGAAGGGTAAAAAGGTCAGGAAGAGGAGAACCAAGATAATTTTTTATTTCTAAAGGTCAGTAGGGTTTTTTTCAGCATTTTGGAGAAAATTGCCTTTGCGCCTAAACTTTTTCTCTGCAAAACAGGACTAATAGTGCTTTCCTATCCCACAGAAGGTCATCAGCAACATACTTTAAATGGTTTTGTGTGCTGTTAGACAATGTAAGCAAGTAAAAACACCAAGGCATGGAGATATTAATAAAAAGTACAAAAGTATTATTATTTACATAGCGTATTCTATATCGGGTATACTGAGATCATCCTTTAATATTCGATGCCCTCTCTTATTATTACAAATATTTTGTTTCCTGTGTTGAGGATCAAGCTTGTAGGCATCATTCTAAGCTCATCCTTCTCTTCTAATTTATTTCCATTGTGTTCTGAGACTGATGAGCTATAAATTCCTCATGAGATGTAATGTCTTTTTCTAATCAGAAGCTGTAAAGAGTAGAGCCTGTCATTATTTTATTGCTTTGCTAAACAGTTTTGCTAATGAGGCTATGAATACAATGTCCCCATTAAAAGATGAAACTGATAATGATATTGCTCCTGATTGGGAAAGAGGGATAAGCAGTTTTATTATTAATTGTTTCTGGCAAATAGCTTCATCCTTTGGAGGCAGGACCATTAATACTAGAAATATGGAAGAAAGAAGTAGCTCTTAAAGATGGAAAACTAGGAAAAATTGAGTTCATCCTACTTGTCTCAAATATTTCCTCTCTATATATTTATACTATATATAATAATATATATAATAATGCAAGCTCTGACTCTCAGTGAACATCATAATATCATATTTCTTATGAAAATGCATTAGGAATGCATAGGTGTACTTTCACACACCTGATGTTTCCTACAGCTTGCTTCTCTTTTGCAAGTAAATAAAGTTTGGTTATAAAGACAGTGTGCGAACTGTACCATGTTCTGAGGAACTGAAGCTATCGTTGACTTACTGGAGGCAAGTGTATTATGAACTACCTTCTCCTATCTATGAAATGGGGATTTTATATTTTTCCCCTCTATCTTCCACAAGAATTTATTCTCAGTAAGTGTTAATCTAAAAATTTCTGACTCTGTATGTGCAAAAGAGGAAGAAAGTGATCTTCATGACAGACATAGAGCTGTAGGAGGTTAATGTTCAAGTCTCTTGATCTTAGTCAAGTTGACTTGAGGACTGGTCCCCAAAATTATGTCTTTTTTTTTTTTTTCCTGGATCTTATTTTTAAAATTCTTTCTACTTAAAAGTGTTCTCGCATTTTAGGTAACAATTCCTAACTTGTTTGTTTACATGCACCTTTTGAATTTACAGAATAATTGAGAAGTCCTATCTGGTTCTCTTACTTTTAAAACATAGCTAAAAGAGAAAGGCAATTTCTAAGTCAGCTTGGACAGCTAAGAAATGCTAATTACAGAAGGTGTTAGAACTTTGACTAGTTTGCTTGGGAGTGAATGTGTGGTGCCAGGTTCAGGAGAAAGTTCTATACAGTGAAGAAGTTTTTAAGTTTTATTTTGCCTTTTGGAATTCTAGAAGTTGACAAATAGTGCTTTCTGATATGGCTGCAAGTCTTGTTTTGAAAGGTAGAGACTATGTTAAAGGGCTTCAACTCATCCTTTACTGAAGGTATAGCTGATGACTGGCCTTCAAGCCTCACTCAATTCAACTTTGGCCATATTTTCCTGACTCTAACAACCTATGATTACAGTTTTACACATGGCTCTTTTGCATTTAATGTAGACCACCACCATTAGTTTTTGTGGGTTTTTTTTTGTTTGGTTGGTTTTTTTGTGTTTGTTTTGTTTTGTTGTTGTTGTTTTGTTGGGGTTTTTTGAAGTGTTTTTTTCCTTGCTTGAAAATTTTCATGCTTTTTGAAAATGATCCAATGTTTAGCGCAGGCATGGGTATTGTTCCTTAGCCAGAACAAAAAGTTGAGTCTGAGAAATTTTCCTCTTCCCATTATTCTTCTCAGCCGAAAGCATAATTTACTGGCATGCAGGTCAGTGTGGTAGCATAATAACACCCAAGTAATTTTCAGCAGATACAATGTTGGTCATGCAATTTCCAATATAATTTGTATTTTAAAAGGAGAGGGCCCAATCAGTGCCAGAAGCCTTAAGTCTGATTCCCGAGTGTACAAGCAGTGTAAGTGAAATGAAATTATAAATTTAAATTTATTTATATGTTTGTGAGTTACTTCAGTGGTTCAGATCAGGAAGGTGATTACTTCACAGAAATCCATACAGATTTTCCATAATGGTTCATGTGATGAGTTGAAATATTTAATTACAATATAACCATGTGGGTTTTTTCATGAAAAGTTAATTAACGATGCCCTGTGTTTCCTCTCTTTTAACAGCCACAGTACTGAGTGGTCATTTCTCAAACTTCAGGTATCTTTCACTCCTACTCTTTTTTGTAAATTATATATTATTCTCAGAAGTTCCTGCCTTTACAGTCTTCCAGGAAATTTTAGTCATTGTTCATGTCTCACCTACCTACCCCATTAGGACACATTGAAAAGGCAATTAAAATAAAAGGAATTTACACCAGCTGAAAGCCATTAATTGAATTGAAATAGCTCAGCAAATGGACCTTATTTGAATAGCAGGGATTTAGAAAAAGTGTACCAAGTCTAAGGTGTTACTGTCAGTGGGGAAGATAAATACCTTGAAAATCTAGTAAAATAAAATGCTTGCTTTTTCTCTATATTGACTAGCTAAAATAGATAATCATACTTCTGATAAAATCTCTGTGATCTTGATTTGACTCGAACAAAATAAGGATTCAGTTTAAATATAAAAAATGGCAATATTTCAATGTTGTTTAGTCCCAATACAAATTCTGACATATATAAATACTATCATTTTAACTTCAGAAAAATACATTCATTGCTAGTATATGTTTCACATTGCTAGTGAGATCAGCTAGATTTTCTAACTTGTAAGACATTGCAGAAATTAACTATGATTATGTTTGCATACCAAAGCAGGAAGGAATTGAAAAATTTTCTTCTTTCAGGTTTCTCTTCAAAGTATCAGATTTTTATTCAGTCATAACTGGTTTTCAGCCTGAATTAAAAATATATAAAATGTTGAGGGGGTGTTAAAAAAAAAACAACAAAAAACCCCAAACAAAACAAAGCCATCCTTGTATTTGAAGGGAATTTTGGCTGGGTTTTTTTGTGTGTTTATGGGATTTTATATTGGGTGTGGAAGTAGTAGTGTATAGTTAAAGCAGTCTTTTTTTAGTAGACTGGCTAGATCATTTCTCAGGAATTTTATAATAAGGAAGCCTCTAGTGAAAGCAAGAAATATTGGATAAGACTCAGATTTTGGTCAAAATACAAGTGCTGTTAACTACCAAAGCTTTGACTTAACTGCATAATAGATCAGGATTGTTTCTTCCTTTGTAAATGGAAATGAATAGTTTTCAGTAAATAAGAATAAGGTAAATTAATTTTTTCAGACTTAAAATGTCGAATGGAAGATGCCCCAAAACCAGCATGTCCTTGAGCACAATAATTTCCATTTCAGTTTATCCCAGTAACTGATTTGCTGTTCTAGTTTTGTTTCTCTGGAATTATCCAGTGGAGGAACCTTGAGAGAAAATCACTGGACTGTGTGTGATGTTTAATTATTATTCTCCTTCAGTCTTCACAGTTTCTGCCACTTAATAACTGATTCAGAACCCACAGCATGAAGATTTAGCTTGTTTTCTTCATTTCTTACAGTCATATCTATTGTAGCAGTAGGTGTTCTGTTTCCTTGTGATAATCTCTAATCCTTTCTGAAACTACGTAGACTGCTGTGTATCTCTATTAAGTCTCTTAGGTCAAGTATTTGTTTTATAAAAAACCCCCCTAAAAAAAAAACTTGAAAAACTCTTTTGTCCCTTCCCCATCCATCCCCCCCAAAAAACCAACCAAACAAACAAAACAAACAAAAACCCCAAACAAAAAAACAAACAAACAAAACCCAGCAAAATGCAATAACCCAAACAAAACCCAACAACTTAATAGTTTTAAATTGGTTGATACTGTACTTTGTTAGCTGTCTTGTATCAGTTGTATTAGAACACAAGGAACAGAGGAGCCCTAATTTCTTTAAAAATGATATGCATTGTAGTCTTGTTTCTGCCCCAATCAATATGACTCTAAAATGTCTAATTTAGCTCCTGTGAGAAATAATTACTTTCAAATCACTAATTTAATTTTAAAATGTTTTTAGTTAATGACATTGTTTGAAAATCTTTAAAATGGGATTCCTATATAAATCATGTTTTTATCAGAACTTTGACACAGTGCTACCAATGAAGTCAATCTAATAACTAAAGTCTACAGAAAATAATACCAACATTTCAAATTGTCAATTATTTTTTCTGTTGTTGACTTATTTTGAATAAATGATTCTGTTGATGCATTCCAGATGTTTCTCCATCAGTGGAGATAAAAAATTCAGTTATTAGTTAGCCAACAGCTCCCATCTTCAGTGTTTTGACAAATTCTCTGATGTATCTCATTTATTGAGAAATACGTTGTTATAGTTTCAAAAGCTGAAAGTCTACTGATACCTCTGTATTCATCAAAAATATCTCCCTATTCATGCTTTGCTGAAAGTAAGAAATTACCATTACAGTTGGCCTCAATGTGTGGAATTTTCCATGCCACTGAATGATTGTTCATAGTGCGTTCCTTTGGTAGTTCTTGGTGACACACTTAGTGATGGCAGGAATGTATTTCTTCAATCAGTCTGCAGAGCTAAGGCATATTTGATTTGAAGCAAAATTGGAAAAGTTTCAGGTAGCCTACAGAATGAAAGGAACTAGGAGGCAAAGGTATTTTAAAAAATTAAAGAAGAATTGATTTCCATTTCAGGTTAACCTCACTGCTTCCCTGTTCTTGAGTGGCCAATGTATTTTCTGAACCTTTGCCGGTGCAAAAATATAAGTATTAATTAGCTCAGAGGAGTCTTTGGTAATTAAATCTAAAACTTCTCCAGGAAGAACCAGATATAGTATGAAGGTACTGATATTTGCAAATCAGAGCCTTTATAACAAATGGTTGTGATGGTAAATGTATATTTTTAATATTACTATTTAATATTTACTATATTAATAAATACCATACTCTTACAAATTGATTTAGATGACAGCGTAATGATTTGTGACACAATTCTGAGATATCAAGCTGTTCCGTTCTTCAGAAAAAGAGAGTTACATTTTATCAAAGGACTTTTTTTACCCTACAATGTTTTTAAGTAATACATGTGTATAACTAGAATAAATAAGATACTTACTGGCTCTATGAAACTTCTAAAGTTTGAGAACAACCTGACCTCTTTGGGTGCAGTTATAAATGTAAATCTAATCCAGGGACAGTTTTTTAACTGAAAAATAGCACTGACACACTCTAATGCAGTTTTGGAAGAAAGCTTATCTTCATGTTACCCTCCTGAAGGTCACAAAAGATTCTGAGGGCTATGCTTTTGAAGAACTTCTTATTGAGATGTGGAGAGATAGCAGGTTTAAAAAAAAGGTTAAAAAAAAAAAAAAAAAAAAAAAAAAACAAAAAAAAAAAAAACCAAACAAACAAAAAACAAAACAAAACAAACAAAAAACCAAAACAAAACCAAAAAAAAACCAAACCAAAAAAACCCCCACAAATATATGAATTCACTTTGAACCAGATTGATTTTATCATTATATTTATCAATATACTTCTGAGGATAAAAAGTGCTGTTGGCTTTAGGTCCTCACATGACTCCCAGTAAGGAACAAAACTTACTATTACCCCATACTTGTTTACATTCACAGAATTGCTGCAGGTAAGGAATGCACCTCTGGTGATCATCTGCTCCAATTTACCTACTCAAAACAGGGTCAGCTAGAGCAGGCTATTCAGGATTGAGTCCAGTCAGGTTTTATATATTTCCAAGGATGGAGACTCCAAAAGCTCTCTGGACAACCTGTTGCAGTGCTTTAACACACTTCAATTATTTTTCTTTTATTGAGATGTAATTTCTTATATCTGTTTGCACCAGTTTACCTCTTTTCCTGTCACTGGGCACCACATAGAAGTCTCTGACTCAGTCTTCTTACTCCCTCTTGTCAGGTTTTTATGCATATTACTAAGACCCTCTGCCTTGAGTCTTCTCCCAGCTAAACAGTCCTGCTCTCTCAACATCTTTTCTTATGACAAATACTCCATTTCTTTCACCATCTTTGTGATTCTTTCTATCAGCATGTTGGTGTCTGTCTGGTACTGGGGAGCCCAGAACTGGTCCTAGAAGTCCAGATGGTTCTCACAAGGCTAGGTAGACCTGTTGGTGATATTCATCCTAGTGAAGGTCAGGAAATTGTGGACCTACACCTGTTGAGGTCACTCCAAATGGCAGCACAACCATTAGTGTATCAACCACTCCACCCCATATTATGTCATAAGAAAAGTTTCTGAGGATGCACTGTGCTGTGCAGGTCATTTATGAAGGAATTAAACACTCCTTATAGATGTCTGAGGTGGATCCTCCTAGTGGACTGACTTCCAGTTGGCCTTTATGCCACTGATCAGAACATTGGAATGCAGCTGTTTAGCCAGTTTTTAGTCCACTTAATTGTAATTTTATGTAGATCACCACTTTTTCTATGAGAATGTCATGTGAAACGGTGAAAACCCTTAAGCTGAACAACATCCACTGCTTTCTGCTAATCAATCGAGTTAGTCATTTCATTGTAAATGTTGTCAGCTTGGTCAGAAATTTCTCTTCGTAAATCCATGCTGACTACTCCCAGTTGCTAAAACTGTTTTGGGAGTGCAGTTTTTCAGTACCAACTAAGTATTTGGGATGGTGGTGTTTATTGTAAGTGAAATAAATTGAACACTTTAAGAACTGTTTATAAAATATTGCTCCTGCAAGTGTTCTTCTTCAGTAGCGTGTTTCCTGCTATTTTTTTCCCTACAAAAAGAAGAGAAATGTAGAACGTTCTGTATCAATAAAATTACATTGAACACTAATATCAGATATATTAATGAATGTTGCCACAGTAGATAATATTTCAAAATAACTAAGGAAAAAATATGACTCAAAAGAAGTTGACAGAATTTCCCTTCAAGCAGATTCCTGATGTAACATCAGCAGGAAAAGAGGCCATCTGTCCATGTGTTTCCTTAAGGATATTCAGCTTATTTGGAAAACAACCAGACCCCTGTCCTTGTAGAAGCTGGCAAAATCATTCTATAAAATGGATTAATTTAACAGATTGAAGGTTTTTGTGCAATTCGAGAGACTAGAATGACAGAGACAGCAACTGCTTTAGCAATAAAAAATCAGTCTATTCCCCATCCTCATAAAACAATGATAACGATAATACTTAGTGCTTGATAGCTCTTTAAATGTTAATACATACAGTAAAGCCTAAGCTAAGGCAATATCATCCACTGCATGTACATTTAAAGCTCTTTGAAAGTATAGTCCCTATAAGTTCTTCCCTGAAATGCCAGGGAAGGATATAGATTGTTTTATTTCTCTGCAGTACTTCGGACCTTAAGTCCTGTATTTTCTGAAATGTGCTCTCTTCCTAAAGACACTGAAAACTATGTTCATGTGTGGTATCTGCCATTAGTATATTGAAACTTGAAGCTACATCAAGAATTTGAACTGTAAAACTGATCTGAAGATCTCATGAAGTTTTTCTGAATACAGCAATGTTATTAAATGCAAGATTGTAATTTTGGAATCAAGCTATTTGTGATAGAAGTACTCAAAGATTATAGATTTTTTTACCAGATTGCCTCTTTGAGTTCTCACTAATTTACAAATCCTTGAAAATGTACAAGAATGCTACATGTTGAAACTTATGTAACTAAGGTTGTTTTCCATAAAGAAATCATCTGCCTATATTTTGCTTTCCTGTATTTGAAATTAGTTCTTTTAGATATCTTCACCCACATTAATATTTTGATACATATAACTAATTTTGGTGTATTGGGAAAGAACATGGTTACTTAAGGGATGTGGGAGAAAAACCATTGCAGAAGTTACAGCCTTAAGGCTCTGTGATCTCATTGCAGTGGAAACCAGATTAATTAACTGTTCTGATTTGAAAATCTATGTATATAGCAATTTAACCTTTTTGTCTCTTGTCAAAGCAGTGAGACAGTATTTTCATAAATAGCATTGGACTCAGACTGTTGAGAGAAATTACTTTCCCTGCTCAGTAACTTTTGACTTAGAGATACATTGTTCTGCATATCCTTGGTGACACACGCTGTTGTTGTGACATACAGGGAGACTACACTATATAACATTTAATTTTGCTCTCCAGGTTATCTAGAACTTCATAGGTTTACAGCAATACCATTTATTGTGCTCAGAAGATCAGACTAAACGAATTTTAAATTAATATAGTATCTTCCTCAAGGATAAAAGGAAGGGAAGCTGCAATCTGTTCTTGTGGTTTCAGGGCCCTGTAGAGCAAATTCAATTCAGCAATATCATAAATGCCAGAAATGTTTTGGGAAACTCTGAACCTAACATGAGACCTTGCAAATAATAAATTAGGAGAAAATGAGAAAATTACATTTAGCTAGTTATACTTTTAGAGATTTGAGCACCAAGCACAAACCCAAGAATACATATTAAAAAAGAAGAATGTAAATGAAAAAGGAACAAGATTTTTCAGGTACTGAAATTTTAAGAAAATAGGATTTTTCACTTTTTAATTTTTTTAATTTAAAAAAATAAAAAAGGGGGAGGGGGGGATGACCTAAAACTTAGGAATTCATAATATTTCAGCTTATATATTGCATAACCCAGGAGAACTTAGAGGCATTCATA
>VXAU01006083.1:0-14858 GCA_013399695.1 Formicarius rufipectus
TGCAACCACACTTGCCTATCTCATGTCAGCCTTGTCTGCCATTGGTGCACTTGCAGCAAGCGTGGGTTGAGCCCCCCCAGATCTTCATTCACAAAGTCTAGCCATGATAATGACGACTGCCACAGTGGCAAGGAAATTAGGGAAGCATGGGAAACAGGAACGAAACATAGCCAGAGCAGGTAACACTGGGTGACCAAATGGATATTCTAGACCACATGACATCATGCTTAGTATATGAAGCTCAGAGGAAGGAAGGAGAAAGTGGAAACATTTGAAGTGATAGTGTTTGTCTTCCAAGTAACTGTTACACGTGATGGGGCCCTGCTCTCTCGGAGATGGCTGAGCATGTTGCCGCCCACGGGAAGCAGTGAATTAATTGCTTGGTTTTACTTTGCATGTGTGCAGGACTTTTGCTTTACCTGTTAAACTGTCTTTATCTCAAAACATGAGTTTTCCAGCTTTAACGCTTCCAACTCTCTCTCTGATCCTGCTGGTTGGGAACTGAGTGAGCAGCTGTGAGAGACTGAAATTGTTAATGGCTTAAACATTATTAAAATTGCTGAAACCCTTTCCACACCTCAAGGTGCCACCTGGATTTCAGGGAATTGGACTGTAGGTTAACCCACATGATGAGAACTTAAGATGAGATAAAAGTGGTTCTATTCTCTAATCATCTCAGGTTTAAGAAGATACAAACAGTCTGGGAGGAAGCCATAGCCCACAGACTCATTTACACACTCTGCCTCCTGTGAGAGGCTGGACTGTTAATGACAAAGGTTCAAACAATCAGCAGGTGCTTTGCTAAAAATGTGCAGAGTGGCCACCCAGGCACTGAAGGTGTGTATATTTGACTGTGGCTACAAGCTGTGTTTTGAACAAGATAAGGAAAAATTCTCTGAGGTGGTGTAGTGTTTCTTTTCCTTACACAAATGACACAGCTGTGATAACTTTCCTCTGGGGAAGCACTGAGACATTCCTGGCATGATGCTGATGAATTGTGATGGGCCATGATGGACTCAACTGTACTGATGTAATAGGCAGTTGTAATGTCTTAGAAGCAACACATGAAACCTCCAGTGATTCAGTATTATATCTTCCTTGGTAAAACTCCCTGCCCTAGGGGATAATAATGTATAATAAAATACCCTGTAACTTCCCTCAACACACATGGACTTCTTCTCTGACCACCCTGCGACTTCTCCGACCCCTAACAGATCAAGATCATCGCTTCAACAGGACTATAATGAGCACTTCCATAAGACTTCAACAAACAGACTTGGAAATTGCAACTACCAAATCTCATCACTGGATCCTACATGTGTTGACTGTATATCTTTCTACATTTATCTTTTCTTTCTCTTTCTTTTCCTTATAAATTTTTTTAAATGTTTTTATGCTTTTATATTGCCATATTACTAAATATATTATCTATACATATTATCTTTTGCAACCAAATTGTTCTAAAATAAACCTCACATATATATATATATTTTTTTTTTCCCTAACACCATTTGTGTTCAATGTCATTGTACTCTAACCTGCCTCAAGGGATCTATTAACAAGAGCCTGGGTTACCATTGCTTTCTGAGGTCAGTTGAAGCAGTGACTGTGTGGTACTTCAATGTTGGCGGGGGATAAAACATGGTACAAGATCTGTAGGTAATATTCAGATATGTATATATACTGTGCAACAACAAATTGTCATAAAAATGCTCAGGAAGTGAAAAAGTGTCAGATTCCGCCCTTGGGATGGGACAGATGTATGTAGACACTGGAGAATGACACATTGGAAAGCAATGACATAGGAAGTTCAACAAGGGGAAGTGCTGGATTCTGCACCTGGGATGGCGCAACCCTGGATGTATGTACAAGCTGGGGAACGAGATGCTGGAGAGCAGTGCCAGGAAAGGGACCTGGGGGCCCTGGTGGATGGGAAGTTGAATTTGAGTCAGTAGTGCCCTGGCAGCCAGGAGGGCCAACTCCATCCTGGGGGGCATCAGGCACAGCATTGCCAGCCAGGCAAGGGAGGGGACTGTCTCACTCTGCTCTGCACTGGGGTGGCCTCACCTGGAATATTGTGGGCAGTTTGGGGCACCACAATACAGGAAAGATTTTAAACTCTTAGAAGGCATCCAAAGGAGGGCAACAAAGATGGTGAAGGGCCTTGAGGGGAAGCTGTAACAGGAGATGCTGAGATCACTTGGTGTGTTAATCCTGGAGAAGACTGAGGGCAAACCTCATTGCAGTTACAGCTTCTTTGTGAGGGGAAGAGGAGGGGCAGACTCTGATCTCTGCTTTGTGGTGACCAGTGACAGAACTCAAGGGAATGACCTGAAGTTGTGTCAGGGGAGGTTTGGGTTAGATATTAGAAAAAGATCCTTCACCCTAAGGGTGGTTGGGCACTGGAACAGGCTCCCCAAGGCAGTGGTCACAGAACCAAGCCTGCCAGAGTTCAAGAAGCATTTGGGTGATTCTCTCAGGCATATGGTGTTATTCTTGGGGATGATTCTTGTTCTGGGCTAAGAGTTGGACTTGATGATCCTTGTGCGTCCCTTCCAGTCTGTTATATTCTGTGCTTCTGTGATTATGTGGTTCAGAAATTTGATCTGCCTCAGACTTATGAGAAGTTTGGTAGTTCAGAATTTTACAAGTTCTCAAAAACTCGTGGTGCTGGTTCCATCAAATTTTGGCAGCTCAGGGGATTTATTTGTCTCAAAACAGTGGCAATTGTTTATGTCTGTGCTGTAAAGAAACACTCGTAAGGAGCTGACCCATGATGATACTCAATAGTACTATTGTTTCCTATTCATAATTTAAACAGGACAAACTCCACAGGCAAGGGTTATTTGAGTAGGGACACCACCCACCTTATGTTTTACACAGCCTGAAGGAAGATGATATATTATAGAACCCAGATACTGACAATATGTAGAGGGATGACGGTGCTCTGGAGAAGTCCTAGTGATGAATTGCTTCCAGATTGTATCTTGTGCAGTTTCTAAGCACTTTGAGATCCTTTGTGATATGTGTTATTACCTAAAGGTGAATATACCTCTGAGGTTTATGTCAGAAATCCTGGCAGAGCTCCAACTTATAGTGCTGCTGGCAGACATCATCACAGTACTCTTTTGCTGACAACAGAAAAATCCATCCACTAAAAGGATGTCAGCATCAAAAAGCTTTCTGCTAATTTATGTTCCTTACAGTAGCTAGCTACCAAGAAGGAAAGTTAATGACCAACTCTCTTCCATGCAGATATGGTGACTGCAGAGTTGGCCTCTTTTGAGCTGCTATGTCATCTGGGGCAGAAGATAGACAGATAGTCTGCCTTTCACACAATGAGGGCCAATAGAATAACTAAACAAAGTTGTTAAGAGGACTGGAGCAACTGTCCTGCAAAGACAGGCTAAAAAAGTTTAGGTTATTCAGCTTGAAGAAGAGAAGGTTGCACAGATACCTCATACCAATCTTCCTGTATCTGAAAGGGACCTACAGAGAAGATGGAGAGGGGCTCTTCATCAGGAACTGTAGTGATAGGACAAGGATGAATTAATACATACTGAAAGACGGAAGATTTATTCTAGATATTAGGAAGAATTTTTTATTGTTGGGCTGGTTGGACACTGGAACAGGCTGCCCAGGGACGTTGTGGGTGCCCCAACCATGGCAGTGTTCAAAGCCAGGTTAGATAAGATCTTGAGCTACCTGGTCTAGTGGGAGGTATCCCTGCCCATGGCAGAGAGGATTGAGACTAGATGATCTTTAAGGTCCATTCCAACCCCTTAACATTCTATGATTTTGTGATTCTATTATTCTCTTTTCTTGCCCATAAAAAAGTTGGAATCCCTCCTGCAGACTGAGTAACACATCTCATGTTTTTGACTTCACTCGGCAAGGAAGATCCCACCTTTTAGGTAGCAGATCTGAGCAAACAGACATGGCTTGCTATTAAAACTGGTGTGGAAATGCTCCAGAGGATTTCTGTTTAGGAAGCTTGATTAGAGTTTTTCAGCCCTTGTCAGATAAATTGGTTTTAAAAGCCTTGGTGTTTTCAAGGGCTCTGGAGGTAGTGTGCTTCAGTGATTTGGACTGACGAAAGCATATAAAACGAAGAGGATCTATCTGAAAAACCTGTGTAATTATGTTGTGCTTCAGGCATCAAATTAAATGTAGTGATATCCAGGACAACAAATTAAATGAATGCTCTTTTAGTTTTGTATGTTTCTTGCTAACACTACTGCATTACAATTACTAAAAATTCTTCATAAGGAAATAGCACACTTATTTCAAACCAAAATTGTGCTAGAAGTAGTTTCTTTGTCAGGATAGCCACTGGTGTTCTGTGGTTCAACTTCTAGACTAGTTTTCATTTTAAATTAATTAGACAGATTTTCAGTCAAGTCAGCCATTATATGAGTGTCACTGAGTTCAGGACTGCTAGCCTTAATTTCAGCACACTTCAGTACTTTCCCCACCTCACGTAGAACAGAGAAGAGAAGACTTATTGCAGCAAAAGGCAAGAATGAATGAACAAACCTCCTGTGACACTGAGAAAAAAGATGTGCTCCCAGGTAGGCCCTTAATCTTAAATATGAGGTTCAGAGCAGTTACAATGTGAATGAAAACAGGTTGACACTTGCCAGATTGCTTTGCCTAGGACTTTTACACAGAATGGCAAAGCCAGCTATAGCATTCTGAAAGTGGAGAATTTGGAGGAAATACTGTTCCTCAGTCACTTCCTAAACGTGGCAGAACTGAGAAGCAATCCTTCCATTTAACTGATGACCTAGTTGCTGGACCATCCTTCCTGTCTCCATCTGTTGTGTGTGCATCTTTATTCTCCTTTCAAGGAAACTGATTCTGGCAAACAGTATGCATGTATTTTTATAGCTTGATGAAACAGAAATACTTATCTGTTATTTTAAAATCTTCATCACCAGAGCTGGAATTTTATATAGAAGAATCACCTGTGTGGATGTTGCATGTTCAGTCCTGTCAGCCACCAGCAGTTTTTGGTTTTTTTCCCTAAACTCATGTTGTGCTCTACTAGAGGGCTCTTATTAATTAAGGGCTGGAAGAAAAGATGCTAAAAAAAATCAATCTTAAGATACCTAAATCTTCAGTCACTAAGGCCTTCAGGTGTATGTTCTACATAGATGCAGCATAAGAAAGAAATAAATCCTGTACAACATTATGGAATTAGGTTATGAATATATTAGTTCTATACTTTGGGAATTAATGCTAATAATACATAATAAGTACTGTCTTTGACCAGCATGAGCTGCTCTACAACTACCAGCAGCACATGAGTTCCTACCGGTGTTCAGATTCCTTCTCAATGAAAATATTGATGTAAAACTGCACTAGTCTGTGGGGGCAGGAAACTGCTTGCTTTCAAGAAGTCTGTCTTGGATGTCAAAGAGGCCTTGGGAAAGTGTATTGGGAGGATCCCAAGGCTGATAAGACTCAATCTGTAGCAGTCATTCACGGTCCCCGCTTGTGGGGTGTCAAGGCAGGAACGTTTTATTCAATTACAAGATGCAATATAAAGGTACAGCAAGTTAATATTCATCTCAGGGGCTGGTTTTATGCTAAATATGGGAGGAGATATTACAACTAAGATTACATTATGGTTGCTATGGAGGTCACTCAGGAATGCGAGGCCGGAAGAAACAAAGGCACTTTATACATAAAAATTCATTTTGACCCAGGAGGAGTGTAGGTGCAGGCAGTTTCAGAGATATCTGAAGCAACAGATGTCAGCAAACTGGGTCAAGCTTATCAGGCTTGTTTTACTCCCAATATGTTTTCCCATGGTCTCCTTGACTTCCCAGACAGCTCTCTTGAAGCCAAGATATTTCTGATTCCCACATCAATCAAGCCTACAGATATATGCTGCCTCAGTATCTCCAAGCTGCCTGCAGTTGACAAGATTTGTGGGTTTCTGTGTACTCCCTAGGCTGGATGGAGTCTTATCTTATCAATCCCTTTGTTTCTTCTGTCTCATATTCTTTAAATATAAACTGACTTTGCATTCCTGAATTCCCACATAGTGACTATATTTTATTCTCTTAATTGTAATATCTCCTTGCATATTTAGCATAAAACCAGCCCCTGATATGAATATTTACTTGTTGAGCCTATATATTGTATCATGTTGCTTCAATAAATATCTCTGTTTACCCCTAAAATGGAGATTGGAAACTGACCGCTACACTAGCCCCTGCTGATCAACCCCACAGTGAAGGAAAACCAGCCTTTCTTTACTGCAAAAGTCTGGGCTTTTAGTATTTCTGAGGCCACAGGGCACTGAGCTTCAGCCAGTGCTTGTGGGGAACTTTGAATCGAAAAGTCTTTTATACATAGAGTCCCTTCCTCAGCCTTCTCTGCAGTGACAATGATGGGGGCTCAGGGAGGCACTCCCCAGACAGTAGTCAGGAACCTCACATCCCTCATACCTCTCTACATTAAGACTCTTCAGTTGCATATGTTGCTAAATGACTGCTAATTCTCTCAAACTCCTCTGTTTCTTCCTACTTTCCAAAGTTGAGATTTAACTTTTAAAATCTCACAATACTTAATTCTTTGACAGAACTGTCAGTTGCAAGTCAGTTCCTTGATATTCACGGACTGGTACTTTGAACCACAGCTATAAAAGAGGCCTTCAGCCTTGGAAGTCCTCTTTCCTGCCATAAAACTGAGTTTTCTATCCCTTGGACATACCAACTACAGCTTTCAACTGGAAGAATTTAGGGGAATTAACTTTTCAGTAAATGAGAAAGATCATCACATGTTTGCTTCTCACTATAATATTTTGATTGAGATATCTTAAAGTCTTTTTTTTAATCTTTGCTATTTCCATGGTCCCTGCCACAGAAAGTAATCCAAAACAGAAAAATCATTTCAAGAGTTTTGCACAGAGGTGTTGTAACTTCCATTTGCATTCGCCAAGTGAATGTATCCAGCCAGATTTAAACAGATAATTTTCAAGTGTACTGTAAAAATCTGATCAGCACTTAGGAAGAGATGAATGAGTAGGAGGAGAAAGTTCAGAACAGTGACCTCATTACAGTATTGGTCATATGACTACACCTAGAGACTTGACTCTCAGTTGACTCAGCAGGCTCTGATGAGTCAAATCAGACTCAATCAGGATCCTATGAAAAATCCAAGTAATGCTTGGGCTGTTTGAGAAGGTGTATTTGTAGTTTTGGGATCAAATGTTTTATGGAGTTTTCAGACTATAAGAAGACTGAAGTTGACAGTGGACAATGTTAGCCTTTCCCTTGCTATGCGAATCAGTGAGTTGGGGTTTGGACATGTAAGGTTGGACTCCGAGAAGTATTTGAGAATACACCAGTTACATACACATATGTATCATTCATTGTAGCCATTTTAAAACAAAGCAAACTGTATACTTCATCATATGACACTATCAGTCTGTGTAATGTGAAAATGGGCTTCCTTGAACCCTTTATGTTGAATCAGTCAGTCAACATTCCAGGAAAACTGAGATCCTTGTGCCCAACCAGTCTGTTGATGTTCTGTTATGGAGACTGTAGCGAACAGTCCACTGTATCAGAGGGTGATTTGACTAACTTGTTTAGGGACATGTGCTAACAGCGTATGGGACCCAAATACTTTATTACAATTTAGAAAGATAGACTTCCTCCTGGATCTCTCCACCCTCAGCTGAGTATATTATCTGCTACCAGGAATTGTTGGTGTCCTTGAAGGACTCATGCTGAACAGTTTGTGGAATAAGGTACTTTTTAAATAAAAACACTGATAATAGAAAATTATAACAGGTTAAGTTTCAAAGATTATCAGTAACAGTATACTGACAATTTAAAGCAGTATACAGAAAAGCTCTAATCACTAATGAAAACTAGTTTGAGATAATAGTTTAGCTCACAGAGAATAAGTTTCTCACCCCATAGGTGTTCATATAGGGGAGAAGACCGGTTCAGTCTTTTTACTGATGCTAGATGCTTCTCTAACTTATCCCCATTCTTAATTCACTTTTATACTATTTATTTGCATTTAGGTGGAGCATGAGTGACTTCAGGAATACATTTGCTACTGACTGGTGTAATATTATCACATTTCACTCTTAAAGATATTGTTGGCTAGACTTTTCGAACGAAGATTTTGGGATAAGCCTGTGCAATGGATTTTTCAGGTGAGGCACAGTGTGCGCGGAACTGTCCCCACCCCCTTTACTCCTGAGGTTCATTTTGCCACAGCTGAGCACACTTGGACAGTGACAGCGAGTTCCTCGGGATTCAAAACAGCATCCTCAGAGGAGGAGCTGGCTCCAGAGGCGGTGACTTACACCATTTGGCCAACGCCCGCCGCCCATTTCAGATTAACATTAAAGAAAAAAAACAGCAAACAGAAAAGCAAAAAACAGAAAAGCAATAATGTCAGGTTGTTGAGCAATCCTGGGAGCCCACGTGGGTCAGAGCACCAGGGGAAGACCTCGCCTTCTCCTCTCTGCCACCGAATGACACAAACGTGGCACTGCAGCCACACCTGCAACACGAGCTGGGGCAGGGACTCTTAAAGATATAGTCAATAAAATATAGACTGCATGCTCAGACAGGGGTGGATGCATCTTGGAGGTGGGTAACATTGGGATGGAGGTGTGTGTTAGTATTACAGTGAAATTAGAATGAACTGAGTTTATCCAAGGAAAGTTATTTCACCACAGTTGTTGGTTCAGCAGTAAGACATCTCCTCTCTCCCTTAGTTAATAGGTTCTACGGGGTTTACCAGCTACATGGTACCATAGAGTTTCTCTCCCTCCAAGAATTTCAAGAGAGCTTGTTCACAATGTCCTCATGCTGCTTAACCCTCAGTTTCATCGCTCTTAGTAGGTGCTGAAGGCTGCAGGCCATGTTGTATACGGAACTACCTTGAAATAGCTTCTGTGAATGCCAGCTGCATTCCATCCAGGAAGTAGCAACTATATTTCACCTTGTAATTTCTGTACTGTTATAGCTTCTGTTAGAATGTGAATACAGCTTCCTATTTTTAACAGAAGAGGCACAGAACGACAGAATATGCTGAGTTGCAAGGGACCCACAAGGATCATCAAGTCCAACTCTTAGCCCTGAACAGGACCATTCCCAACAGTCACACCATTTGCCTTTGTGAACTCTGTCAGGCTTGATGTTACGACTTTTGCCCTGGGAATCCTGTTCCAGTGCCCAACCACACCCAGGGTAAAACCTTCTGTGACACAACTTCAGGCCATTCTCTTGGGTCCTGTTACTCTTCTCTGTTCACCACAGAGCAGAGATCAGTGCCTGCCTCTCCTCTTCCGCTCACAAGGAAGTTGTAACTGCAATGAGGTTTCCCCTCAGTTTTCTCTTCTCCATGTTGAATGGACCAAATGATCTCAGTCACTCCTGTTACAGCTTCCCCTCCAGGACCTTCACCATCTTTGTTTCCCTCCTTTGGGCACTCTCTAATGACTTAATGCCTTTCTTCTATTGTGCCCAAAACTGCACACAGTGCAGAGCAGAGCAGGGCAATATCCTCCCTTTTCTCCAATTTTACCTCCAGTCATCTTCCCCCAGTATGGTACTTGATGTGGAAAGCCATGTACATTTTTTGTCAGATATCTAGGTATCTAAAGACATAGATGTGTGCTTCAGGTTTTAAGTATCATCAGAACTGTTGAACTTGCAACTAGAATGTGTGTCATCAGTTACCTTTGTACTTTCAAAAACTCTAGCTCATGTTTCAGATTTATTTTTTTTTTACTAAACGCACATGTGATTATGGCTTAAAACTTCACATTGGAAAACTGACATTTCTTTAGGTAATGACTGAGGCCTACTCTGTTGTTTAGCATTTTTCTGTTGGTGGGAGAAACAAACACATGTTACTGGGAAAGGAACTTGTAAGAAAGATGGCACCTGACTTTCATCTGTGTTATGTATACACTTGTTATTCTGTTAATGACTTCACAGGGGCAGCATTTCCAAAAGGGACTGTTGTTTAGAGAAAAGGAAAAAGTGGTGGTCATTTTTGTGTTAATGAATTCTTTGTGAAGTTGTTTAATTGTTGAAGAGGATGCACAACTAGAGATGATATTCAGATGATTCCTCAGGTGTCTGAAAATCAGAAGACTTTGTGGGGAAAAAGAAATGTCTTAAAGTTTAAAAATTTACATGTATTGTTTAGCATTTCTTATTTTGATCAAAACTTCTAATATCTGGTCAAACCAAACATAGCCTTCCAAGAAAAAGCATGCCAGCAGAATGAAAGCTTGGAAATTGGCAACCCTAATTGTTTACAGTACAGAAAGAGCTCAGACAGTGCTGATGTTTCAGGGTATCATCCCTGCATTTTGAATCATATGTTGATATTATCACAGTTTGAGGGACAGCTTTTCGTGGAGCTGATTTAGAGGCAAACATGTACACCAAAGGCACAAGTAAATAAAAGTATTGCAAGGCTGAGATTTGCATACCAGACTCTGGAAAAGGCAGGTTGCTGACACACAGAGAGAATTATATATGTTCCTGGAGAGCAGTACAGAGATGGGTCTGTGGGTCCTCCTCAGTAAGGCTAGTTTAGGAAGATATTTGACTGTGCTAGGGGGCAGTCATATTGGAAGACTGATATGGGTATGCTGTCCCTAACACCTTCTATGCAAACTAAGTGTTGCTACATCATTTCCAGAATCTTGAAGGAGTTAGAAACTGATTGTTCTGAGCTCAATTCTCCACAACTGCGCTAAAGATGGCAATGTCATGTCTATCAAAGGAGAAATCTACATGGGCAAAACAAGTAGGATAAGTTGCACTAGTCAAAGGCCAGTCATTCAAATTATTTCATAAATTAATAATTAGGGACCACTGAATTTACAGAAGTCCTTTATAAGTCAGAACAAAATATTTTCTCTAGTAATTGTAAAGTTTGCATTTATTAAAGAAAAAGAGACATATCTAATGGATCTTCACAAATTTAATCCTAGATGTCAAAAAGACAGCACCACAGCAGTGTGTGTGTGTTCACAAAATGCAACTGCTGGCTGCATATGGAATTGCTGCATTTGCTTATACCAGGAATAACTGCATACATAATACTGGATTGATGTGTGTTCTCAGTACTCAGACAAGTCTGACACAGCTTTTATAGTTTAAAAAATTGCCTGTTCAAGTTAATTAAAATACAAAGTCTATATTAACAATGGAATTTTCTATGGCAGGTACAGCAGGAAGTTGTATTGTTGAATGAATTGAGAGGAAAAAATTCTTCTGTGATATTATTCAGAATCTTTCACTGCATTATTGCTAGGGATAATTCATTGTTTATCCACAAGTGGATACACTGCAACAAGCTTTTAAATCATTCTTTAGATTGCCTTGTCAATCTTCAACTCTGTAAGCAGTCTTCAATTACTTGTTCAAATATCACAAAAACTTCTGCTAATTAGCTCTTTTAAGGTTCCTGATTGCATTAACCTAAAAGGGAGGCCCACGAAAAGTCTTGGGATGGGTATTAGGACACTTAAAACACTGTCTAGTTTGCCAATCATGATTAACAGACTTATTAAGTATGAACTATGCCTTTAAGAGTTTCACCTGGATTGAATTATCAAAAGATGAAAACGCTATTTAAAGTCCTTAATCAGACAGAAATAGATATATCTATACTGATCTTTATTCTGAATGACTGGAAATATTAAAAATTAAGCACACAGAGAAAATGTTGGACTAGATATATTTGCTGTGTGTTCAGTGGGGTTATGTAAGAAAGAACAGATTTGAGGCTCTTCCGTTACCTAATACCTTAAGGCAGTTTATACCACATTTAGGCCTGGCTCTCTGCTGTTTCAGGGAGCAAGAGAATCACAGAAAGTGATGGATGTTCTAGCTACAGTCCTCTGAAAAATGTTCCCTTACCTGGTAGTTTCATTTTAGTGGTGAGCCACTGGTAGTTCTGGGACCCCTTGCATATCTCCAGAGATATTACAGAGTAGGAGGAACTGCTATGATTGGCATGTGTATACACCAAGAAAAGCAAAGAGGTCAGAAGGGATGAGCTACCTAACTAAAAGAATTGTGCACTCTCAAAAATGTGTTTTCCCTCTGAAAATGTCACCTTCTCAATATTTAGTACCTGGTAGATCAATTTATTACAATCCAGTTCATTTGATTTGGTGTTTATGGTAGAAGGGTTTGAAAAGCACGGGTGACAGTAGCACCATGAAAGGTGGAAAGGGGATTTGATTATTGACATAAAGAACTGTCAGGAAAAGGGAAAAAAAATCTCTGAATGCTTAGCACATTAAAGCCAAAAGGTGTTCTTTAAGTTGAAACTAGAACCCTAAAACATTGTTCAAATAAAGTATATTTTCATTTCAGAACTGCCTTCCTTATTTATTCTCCTCCTATTATATGACTACCAATAAAGACTTTAGCTGCCACGTCTCCTGCAATTATTTCCACAGGACCTACCCCTCACTTCTTCAGGCTGTATGGAACAGAGGTGAGCACATTTTTGGGAAATTAAAAAAAAAAAAAAAAAAAAAAAGGAGAAAGCAGTCATTTCCAATCAATGTGTACTTTCTAGAAATCTTGGAAAAAAAAGAAAAGTATAAATGATCCTAGGAGTCATGCATCTTTTAAACGTGCAGGGAACAATTGCACACATACACATAATCTGGCTTCATTTGTCTAGCCCTGCTACAATTCTACTCACAGCAGTTCTCTCTATAATGAGTTAGGGCAGCCCTAAGGTAGATATAAGCCCCAAGTGGCTGACTATATGTAGTTTATAGGAAAGTGGGGAAGAGACATCCCCTTTCACTTGCTGTTCTGCCATAGGGCAGTTCTTGTCTGGCATCCCATCACTGAGATCCTGGTGTCCCCAGGATATGGTTGTTAGGGCTTCCTTGCAGGGAAGAATGGCATTGTGTTTACAAGAGGTGTACTGTGCTGGAAAATCCAGTCCACAATTAATTTTGCACCCTTTGTTGGGGTTGATTTTAGTTTGGCTATTAAAGGGTTACATGGACATTGCTGCAGGTGGATCGCAGGGAGTTTGGGAAACAGCTTGAGCAGCTTCAGCTGAACCTGATAACAGAATGTTGTGATTAGAAAGGCATGAGAGAAGGTGTGGTTTTCCCTTAAAGAAAGCATCCAATTAATGCTTAGGTTACAGAATATGTATTATCTCATTATATGCCATATAAGAATGTAATGTTGTCAATCAATAAACGGATTCTTGATGATCAATCATATTGAATGACTCAAGTTCCCCTACACCGTGACACCCTTGATGTCCTACATAGCCATCTCATCTTCAGGGTCATGTTCAATTCCCTTTATTTACTATACATTTTAGATTTCTAGAAAACTCATCAAACAATTTTTTGTGCAGCAACTATTTTATGCTAATTTCCTCCTTGTAATTCTAAAATAATTCAAGGTGAATTTGGTGTAGTTCATCCAGATTTACATCACTTTAATAATGATAACAATTTGATCAGGAGTCAGAAAAAGCTATACAAAACCTTAGCTTTGTTTGTTAATTGATTTGCATGGTAAATGAAGGGTGAACAAGTCACGGTAATGGCATATTGTCATATAAATTAAACTACCTTATAAAATACAAAACATGTAACCTGGAATTATTCATCTGTGAAATTAAATCACTATCTCTCACCTTCATTCTTTTAAAGCATGTTCATGAACAACATAAAGAATAAAGGGGACAAAGTCAAGGTTGTTCCTTTTGTTTTAGGCAGTAAATGTTAATATGCATTTAAGAAGTTGAAATACCTTAATGGTTTCAAACCTATGGAAATAGGGTGATACACTCTTGAGGGTAATTTATACAGAGTTTTTATATTTTTTACTTTTGCAACTGAAGTTTTAGTGGCTTTTGTCATTCTCAGGTTTCTCACTATGAAGGTGATTGTTAATATTCTCTAGCATATCCAACGCATCTTAATGGTTTCGCTTATGAAGGGGAATGTAATTAGGCACTGCCAGTCCCACTGCTCTGTCACCTCTTCTATGACATTTATCAACATAGGTGAATAGAATCATGGAATCACAGAATGGATTGGATTGGAAGAGACCTCTCAATGTCATCTAATCCAACCACTCCTGAAATGTGCAGGGGCATTTTCAACTATGTCAGATTTCTCAGAGCCCTGTCTAACCTCATCTTAAATGTTTCCAGGAATGGGGCTTCTGTCACCTCTCTGGGCAACCTATTCCAATGTGTCACCACCCTCATAGTAAAAGCTTGCTTCCTTATATCTAGTTTTCAGTCAGTCTTCCTTTGTCTACTTAGGTCAGGCAGGACTTGCCCTTACTGAAGCCACACTGAGTGCCTCAGACCACATCCTTATCCTCAACATATCTTAGCACAGTTTCTAGGAGGATCAGTTCCATGATCTTTTTAGGCACAGAGATGAGGCTGACAGGTTGGTGCTGCCCAAGGTCCTCCTTTCATCCTCTTAAAGACTGGTTATAATGTATCTCTTTTCCCGGTCATCAGGGACTTCACCTGACTGCCATGTCTTTTCAAATATCATGGAGGGTGGTTTGGCAACTACAGAAGTCAATTCTCTGAGGACTTTGGGCAGGACCTTGCCAGTTCCCATAGACTTGGACTTCCTGACTCCATCCCCACATAACTGGGCAACATCCCTATACTCTTCCCAGGTTATATGCTTCCGCTGTCTGTGAGTTTCCTTCTTGCTCCTAAGTATTATTCAAAACATAATATATATTAGTTACCCTTCATGAGAAAAGAGTAAAGGCCTTGACAAGTTCCCTGACATTTATTGATTTATAAAATACTTCTGACACTTTTTTTTTTTTTTT
>VXAU01006083.1:23825-56308 GCA_013399695.1 Formicarius rufipectus
AAGGAAGGAAGGAAGGAGATGGACAGTGACTGGGTCCTCTGCTTGTTTTGTATTGCCCTTTTTATATTTTTTTAGATGTTGATGCTTTTGTTTAGACTTGACTTATGGTTTCTAGAGGAGTCCCACTCTTGTTGTAATTTCTCCAATAGACCTCCTTTACATGGTGAGGAAGTCATCTTGTCATTCCACAGTCACTTTTAATAGAGGTCAGAGAATGAAAAAAATGTCTGCTGCATACATTACTGAACGTAGAATCTGTCACAACACAATGTGTCTTATTTTTAAAATAAAATTCTACATTCCCAGCACAAGTGAAAACAAACTACCCATGTATCTTCTTCTGAAAAGTCACTCTTGAATTTTTTGTTATCTCTGTGAATTGCTACTTCACATTTAATTTTTTTTAATTACTTTTTGAATTCTGAGGTGAACTTGATCCTGAAAACAGGAATTCTCTCTCATGTAATGTGCATTTCTTCTTTAAATCTGAATAGTGTCAATATGGTGTGCATGGAAGAAATACAGGATTTTCAAGCATTTAGAATTTAGGCAAAATGAAAAATAAAAGCTGCAGAAAGGAAGTACTAATTTCAGAAATGTCAAAGACTCCTCAAATTTGATGAGAGGTGTTACCTTTCCATGACCTCTGTGAGGCTTTCAAGGCTTTGACTCCCATAGACCAACAGCTACAAAGACCCAGCATTCATCAACCCTTACAAAGTGTTTTTAATTTTCAATCATGTTTGCCAGGCAACACTTTTTCATTAATAATACTGTAGAGGCCTCTTTTTTAGGATTTTTTTATAAGTAAGATTGCTGTAAAAAGTGAGCTGGGAACTGATTAATAATCTATGAAGGATTTTTCATGGTTTGTTCCCCAGAGCTTTCACATATCCGAGCAGTGACAGTACCATGAGGATATGCAGAGGAATGTAACTTAGAGATCTTTGCTTCTTCCCAAGAAAGTCATAGAAGTTAGTGACTCAATTGGAAGCCATCACATTTTATCTTACTAGGAAGGCAGGCCTGGGTGCAAGAAGACATGTTATTAAAAGGTATACAGGCTGAATGTGCATGTATGGCCTTAGTTTTTTCATGCTGAACGTGTCCTACTGCAGCAACATTCTAAAGAAATAGATTACCTTATCTTGGTACCTAAAAATGCATTCTTTCAACAGTCACTGACTCCCTGTGCAGTCTCTTTCCTTTTTTCCATCCCAAGAGAGGACCTTAAGAAGAACTGAAAATGTTTTTTGCTTGTTAACTTCAGGATAACAAGGAGAAAGGCAGGTTTAGGCACTTGGGATGAATATAAAACTGAAACTGTTTAAGAACCCATGTAGTACAAATGTTGCTTCCAAACCCCTGTAGGAATAAAAGATTTCTTGATAAAGTCTTTTGTGTTCTGACTGGTCAGTGTTCTTCAGACTTCAGGAAATATGTTCATCAGTTTTTAAATCTACATATATTGCAAAGACAAAAGTACATATTAAGTCTACTCATTTTGATAGCATTCCTGCATGTTTATAGAATAATCATCACACTTCAATCTTTTAATCTAATAGAGTGCTGACCACATCCTCTTGAAATAACTGTCTTTCAACAACACACTTCCAGATTGCTGGTCTTGCATTGCACACCAAACTGTGCAACACTTTTGCTTGGGTCAGCTACAGAAAAGAGCCCTTTGAGATAATTTTTGCAGGCAGTCTGTCATTCTGCAGCAAGAAATGGTGGGACATCAGGCATGAAAACAGTGTGTGTACTAAAGCAAGCAAACCCAGAAGCCTAGACACACAGCAATAAAGGGTGGAGAACATTTGTGGTGAAATAGTCACTCTAGCCAGCCTAGGAGGAAGCTTTTGCTCCTGCATGGATGAGTTTTATTATGTGCCCAAGGGATAGAGATGTTTACTGAGCTCCCTGCCTGACTTTGACACAATGTTTGAGACTTCGTAGCCAGATCAGTGAACAGATGGAATATAAAACTGAGGAACTGTGGGAACAGGAAATTATGGTATGGATGCATTGATGCATTGAGCACGGGCAGAAACTAGGGTCAACAATGCTTGCTGGCATGAAGGAACAGTCAGAGCAAGCAACAAGCATGGAACATTGCTGACTTACTCTGCCATTCTGACATCACATTCACCATGAGATGGTTATGTTTCAGGCAGTTCCAGTGATAGTAAAAAACTGCAAAAACAAACTCCTTAACACCAGTTTGTAAATGTTAAAAAAGGCATTCTTAATTCAACGTGTTGGACCTTTGGAGGATAGGTCCTTTAATCAAGCATGCCAAATGACAGATAGACCGGGCTTTTTATTACACATGCTATTTATATATGAATTAATATTCTTGCTTACTGAATACATGTTCATTAATTTGCTTTACACCGATCACACCCTTATTGGAAGTCCTTTTTCTGGTCCTTCCTGATCTTCTTCGTCCTCTGACCTCAGTTCTTGAGCAGGCACAGCAGCATAGTATTTCATCACCAAAAGCTGTAATGTTTGTTCATTTTCTTATTTGGCTACACAGAGCTTAGTTTGCATCCTGTTTGTTCAAGTTACATCCCTTATCTAAGTCTCCAGAATTTCTTTAAAATTATATTGTTCCTTATTTGGGCATTCCAGGATACTATGAATAAAGTTTTTATTTCTCTTATCACCAGCTCATCTAACCCTCAGCATTTGATGGAAAAAGCTACTGGCCTGTTTAAAAAGGTTTTACAGAGGAAACAGCTTGACCAAAGTCCTTTCAGCAGCTCTCCCTCTGTCTCATTCATTCCTTGTGAAGGACGGTTAATGTGAAGGACCATCACCAATCATTTAAAAAGCTGCTGACAGATGTAAGGAAATCTATGTGGGCACTGGGCTGCTCTGTGTTGATAAAAAATGAGTTGGTGTGTAAGGCGAACTCAACTTCTTTATCATTCTCATATTTATAGCTTGATTGAAAGGAATAGACAAACACAGATTCCAAGAATTTCTCTACTATAATCTTCTTTTTCTTTCTCTGCCAAAGAAAGATTCGGTTCAGGGTGATAACTATTTGACAGAAGCCTTGTCAACCCTGTGAGGAATTCTGGAGCACCATATAAGGCTTTGTATCATGTAGATTTCATATGATTTCATTTGCAAGTATGGAGTGATGAAAACATAAGTGAAAATTTTCTTCTTGCCCATGTCAGCAAGCCAGCACAGTATTTTCCTGATGATTTATTTCTTTCCAGTTGAGAAAATTTCCTAGAATAGAAATAGCTATTTTATCCAATGAAGTAACTGGAAAATTGTTGTAAACAATTTTTCAGTTACAACAGTTGGTTTGCTGTTGTCAACAAAATGTTCCCTAAGTCTGATTCTGCCTGAAGTCAACTGAAGGGAACTTGAACCACAAACTAATACAGAGATGTGACAGGTTGTATTGGCTTACTCCTGGAAGTCATTCACTCACCAGTTAAATTACAGCAGTTGGAAATACTTGCAAATCTGCTTGTGCTTAAGGTATAAAGCAGTAGTCAACTTCTAAGTAAACCTATAAAAACTTCTGTTATGATTTTCATTTAAAGACAACCAGCAAAAAACCCCAGATGGTAGTCAAAGAAACTCTATAAATTAAACCACAGCTAAATAACCAGTTCTCCACAGTGCACTGCACTCTCAGAGTCACTGAATCAACTCTAGGAAATGACAAAGACCATTAAAAGAGACTTTGCCATGGCTGAAAGACACTATATATGTTGTTTGCAAGTTCCTAGTAATCTTTCAGAAGATGATGAAATGACTTCCTGAGTTTTTAGTATTTATTTAGTACTGGAACTGTAAGGACATGTTGCAAAAATAAAGTCAACAAAGTATGTAACTTAACCTGTAAGACTCACGCTCCTTAGCATCTAAGCTCCAAGAGACCTCAATGTCCTTCTCTCTGAATTTATGTCTACATCGTATACTTAAGAGCTCCTTGAAATTTTTCATAGCCTAAATAAAGTCTTTACCACTTGGAAAAGAATGGTAATTTTCATCGAAACAGTGTCTTTATGAAGGAAAAATTAGTCAAAGGAAGGATTTTTTATTTGGGATGGAAAGGGGATTTTTTTGCAATGTGCATTGTCTTTTATTAGTGTCTTCCCTGCCCCACTTTTTTACCTTTCTGGCAATGAAAAAAAAAAAAAAGAAAAAAGAAGAAAAGGTAACACCAGAATGTCCTGCAGTAAATTCTGAGTAGGGAAGGCCATAGTGATCTTTCCACATACTTTTGAAATAAAGAAAACTACTCATTACTGAATTTGTATACTTAAAAAGTGCTTTCTGAAGTCTCTACCAGGGAAATATCATTAAAAATTCAGTACACAACTCACTCATCTTGTATGTCCCCAAGTGTTCTGTGCATCTGCTGCTCTGGATAAATTAAAGTATTTCAGTTCTTCAAAGAATGAACCTTGAAAAACACAGAACCTGTTGGTCAAAACTAGAAATATTGCTTTGGTTTAAAGAGATTAAGGCATAAAAACCTGATATTTCTTTAAGTAGCTTAGCTTCAAATGACGGTGAGACTCTACAGGGTGCATGCAAATATAAGAGGATAGTAAAACTACCATCAGGAAAATTATATTCCTTTTCATATGCAGATTTCTATCCTTAATATGGCCTTTTAATTAGCTTGATTATAGTGGTGCTTACTCGTTAGTGTCTCAGTGCTGTAATTTAAGAAACTGACTGTGTGTTCATTATAAATTCCTATTTTCAAAGAATTATAAATAAAGCTGAGCAGCAGCAACCACAACAGCAATGAAAGATAAACTTACTTGGAAAGTGTGATCAGGGAAATCACTTGGGGATACTTCCAAACTCTTTCAGCTCAAACTTCAGCTTAGCACGGTGAAGAACTGCGCATGTCACAAAAGAATTCTTCCAGCTTTAAAGCGTAGGGTTTTATAACATTTCTGTGGTTGAGCACATGAAACACTTAATTAAGACAAAATACCAATGTATAGAAGCAATATAATTGGTGTAAATTAAAAAGTAATTTGAGAGCCAGAGCCTTATATGATGAGAGTTGGGGAAGAACTTGTGAATATTTTGTAATTGCAATATTTAGGAAACTTTTTTTAATTATTATTTTTGGATTGGTAGTCTTTTACTCATGCTGAAATTATTGGCAAAAGTATGTTTAAATAAATTCACATACTGCAGTCCTTCAGACACCAGGGATTCTGTGTAAGTTCACTTAGTACCAATGGAGAAGACACAGTTATCAGGGTTGGCTCAATGGCAGAACTCAATTTTGCAGTGACCACAGCAGAAGGGATTTGTGTGGGAAAACTGTCTGGATGCAATACTGTAAACAGTCTTCAGGAGTCTCAGAAGATGAAGAGTGAGGAAGGTTGGCAGAGACAAAGGATATTTTCAGGATTGTCTTGGTTTAACACCAGCTTTTAGCTAAGCCCCACACAACTGCTCACTTACCCTACCGCATAGGGATGGGAGAAAGAATCAGAAAAGCAAAAAGGAGAGACCTTGTGGGTGGAGATAAAGACAGTTCAGTAGGTAAAATCTGTGCTTACAAGCCATAATGGAAGTAAATCAAAGCAAAGAATTCTTTCACCACTTGCAGTGAGCAGGCAGATGTTTGGTTTGCTCATGGAAAGCAAGGCTCCATTACATGAGATGGTGAATTGGGAAGAAGATTGCCATAAAGCTGTTCATCCCACCCTTCCTTCTGTTCATATACTTCTAGCCTCTGAGAGGACCTATTCAACTTCCACACATCAGACTCCTCTCATCTTCTTGGGAAAGAAGAGAAAAGCAGGAATGTACATTGCAATGGCAAAAGAGAAGAATCAGAGGGGAGCACCTAAATGACTGGAGCTTCTGCTTTTCTAGTTGTTAGGACAGGAGTTGATCCTTTGGCTGCCACACCTCTCAGCAGCAGCTGATGGTACAAGTTAGAGATGAGGTATCAAGTCAGGTCAGTTAAATCTTGTCAGCTCTGGCTCTCTACCCTCTGTCTGTGGCCTTCAGCCAGCTCTGTTGAAGTCGATGAAGGGATGAAGGAGTGAAGAGTCATCTGTGTTGAATGACTGCAGGACTGCAGCTTCAGATATGCAAATTGGGTAGCTACTTTGTTTCCTCAAAAGCTCATTTTGCAATACTTCATGGATAAAGGAGAATTGGACATGTAATTTAATGGGCGATTGGAGCCACAAGAAAGCTGCTGCAGATTGGACAGTTGTGGTGGCCTGTGCCAGAGGCACAGTGGTTTGCCTTACCATGCCAAATTAGTGTGGTTTTCTAAAACTTTCAAAAAAATTATTTCAGGAAAATATATTATTTAGACAGAAAAACATTACTGGCCCGAAGACACAGGAAAACTCCATAAAAGAGTCTGGCGCAATAAACATCCGAAGAAAAGTACAAAGATCAGTGTCTACAGAGACATCATACTGTCTACTCTTCTCTCTGGGTCTGAATCTTGGGTCATCTACCGGCACCACCTGCGACTCCTCGAACGCTTCCACCAGCGCTGCCTCCGTACAATCCTAAACATCCACTGGTCTGATTATGTGACTGATGTGTCTGTTCTGGAACAGGCAGAGGTCACCAGTATCGAGGCCGTGCTGCTGAGAACGCAGCTGCGCTGGGCAGGGCACGTCTCCAGGATGGAGGATCACCGCCTCCCTAAGATTGTGCTCTGTGGTGAACTCGCCACCAGCTGCCGCAAGAGAGGAGGCCCAAAGAAGAGATACAAGGACTGCCTGAAATAACACCTCAGCCTTGGCCATATTGACCACCATCAGTGGTCCACTCTGGCCTCCAATCAGGAAATGTGGAGACACACAATCTGTAACGTTGCTGTCTCCTTTGAAAACACACACAGAATCAGTCTGGAGGAGAAAAGACAACACAGAAAGAACCGTGCCCTGACAGTGCCACCTACAGAAACTTTCTGCTGTCCCTTTTGCAACCGGACTTGCCTATCCCACATCAGCCTTATCAGCCATCAGCGCACTTGCAGCTAGCGTGGGTAGAGCCCTCCCAAATATTCATTTGTGAAGCCTAGCCATGATGATGATAATGATGATGAATTTGCTTCTCAAGATAAAGATCATGCTGGAAGTGATATGACTTAGCACAGGTCTAATCAAACAACTATATCCAATGTTCACCTGCAAATTTCGGGGTTTTTAAGATAATGGATGAAGTTCCCCTGACAAAGAAGATGCGTCTTCAAGGTATTTTTCAGCAGACTCCATAGGGAAGGCTGATTTCCTCTTGCATGGTAAGGACTACTAATATTTTAACTTACCACTAGCAACTAGCCCAAACTCCTGAATATGACTTTTGCAACTATACAGATTAACATTGGCAGAATTTGGGTGTGCTGCAGGATATGCTTTGATACCTTATATTTTGACAGTGCTACGCTGATTTTCCCTTTTTAACAAAGTTTCAATGAAGACTTTCTGACTTACTCCCAACCTTGAAAGAATTTGCTACAACTTCAAATTTGACAACAAATAATGAAAGAAGTCTTGGAGTCTGATTCACATTGGCCTGGAGATGATGAGGGACGAGTTAAAAACAGAGAAGACAGCATTTAATACAATGACTTTCATCTGCAGCTGTCAGCTGCAGTCATCAGCGGGCACATCCTTGTCCTCAAAACACTGAATGAAAAATAGACAATTATCCTTGGAAAGCTAATTTGTGTTTTAAATTTGCTTTAATTGTGTTTTAAATTTTGTTTTAATTTGTGTTTCACATAGTAGGTGAACTGCACATAACATGGGGAATGTGACAGGCATAAGCTTTTGAAGTACATGCCTGCTGAATATTTCATAGTAGCCATTTGTCCAGATTGAACAATGTGTATGCAACTGGTTATCAAATCATTTTTTTAACAGGAATGGCCAAAGCTCTATGTCATAAGCAGAAAATCAAACAGAGACCTCCTGTAGTGTTGGATCCTAATGCTTTCCCAACAACTCTTCTCCTATTATCTCTTCAGATTTTATCAGCAGTGTGATGAACAAGCTGCAAATAATTTGTTCTTTCACCTTCTTCTCCTCCTCTCAAGTACTTTTTAACAGAGTGTGTAATTTTGTGGTATTGGATGCTTCATATTATCTCTACACAACAGGAATTTCACCTTCTTTCTACTTGCTAGAAGACATACTCATTTAACTGGTAGTGGTTGTAAGAATTAAGAGAAATAAGGTTAGAGGAAATAAATAACTGAAGTTATGTACCGTAAAGGAAGAAAAAAATTTAACTTTTGATTGATTGACAGAAATATACTAGCTACATGACAGAAATCAAACATTTATTTCCCCTAATATTCCATTACACCCCTGCTCCTGACTTCAAAGTTCAATAAAAAATAAGGATATAACAAAAAATCATTCATAAAAACGACTTTCTGGAGCAAGATGAAGCTAATAACTATTTTTGAATGCAAGATCTGGAGAATGCAGGGGAAAGTTATAACTCCTGTAAGTTAATATGATGTTTTTAAGAGAAGCTTCATGGTGATACATGCTACTAATGCTTGAACAGTCATAAAGCTGTTGTGCCAGCATGGGGGCAAGCAAAAAGTAGAGTGGGAAAGTCCCAAGACAGGAGGCTATAACCTTAATGCAGTTGTGAAGTGAGAGAGATTTGTAAATCCACTTTTTCCAGTGTGATCAGCAGGCTTGCAGGAAAAGCCAAATGCTGGGTTGCTAGATCTGGCATTTGCAAACACAAATGCTATCTTTCTTGTGTGCAAGCTGATGAAGTTACAGTAATAATCTGTCTGCTGCATACAGGGGACAAGGGTGAGAGAGTAGCAACATGGGTCGTTTGTATGCTTTCTCTGTATATACATGTAAAAAGTGAAGCAGAATATTTAGAAAGTCTTTGACATGCTTGAAAGAATCTTGAAATTACTAGACATCCAGAGCAACAGAATTTGAAGTTGTACAAAGAGTCACTAATAAAAACTAACAATTTAAAATTATTCTCAGCATAGGAGCAGAAGTTGAGCATGGACAAACTTTGATATAAATGTCTGTAAGTTTAAGTCACACAGGATTGTTTGAGAGGTCTTAGGGGCAAGAAAAAAAAAACCACAAAAAACACAAAACACTGCAGCAAAATGTTTACTCCTGATTTTGTTCCAAATACACTGTTACAGATAGTTGTAAAGGAAAACAAAACAGAACAAAACAAAACAAAACAACAAAAAAAACCAAAAAACCAAAAAACTCCACAATATCCATCTGCCTTTTTTCAATATAAAGTCATGTTTTGTTTCCATCTGGTAAAAAAAGCACTTATAGTTTCACAAGCTAGACTCAGGATCTAGATTTAACCAGTGGGTTTTAAGAGCTGTGCATGCTGAGAGGGCAGAAAGGTGGGGAGATGCAAGAACCTTTGGGAGTGCCAAGTGGAGAGCTCAGCAAAGAGCTGGCTTAAAAAAGAGTTGGTTCAACAATCACCTCAAGAGGGAGCTTTCTTAGTGTTCAGAGTGCTGATGCCTTCCTGACAGCATTTCCAAAGACCAAAGACCAAAGGTGGATTAAGCAAGCACCAGATCTTACATTTAAATTTTTCCTGCACCTTGTCATTGCCTGGAAAACATGTCCAGAAAATGGTCTATGAAGGCCATGACTCCTTCTCCTCAGCCTCCCTAGCAGGAAGCAGGCTACTGGAGATTGTGAGGAGATGATCTGTGAAACAATCCCTTCAAGCTCATTCTTTTAATGTGAATTTTGGCTAGTCCTGACAATCAAGGATCAGGTCTTAAAGGAATACTAAGTAAGTTTGCCAGTGACGCTAAATTAGAAGGACATGTTGACTCCCTTGAGGGCAGAGAGGCCCTGCAGAGACACCTCAACAAATTATAAAGACAACCAATCACCAATGGTATGAAATTTAACAAGGGAAAGTGACAGATTCTGTACCTGGGATGAGACAAGTTTTTGTATTTGTAGACTAGGGAATGAGAGGCTGGAGAGAAGTGCTGCAGAAAAGGATCTGGTCAATGGCCAGTTGATTATGAGTCAGCAGTGCTCTGGCAGCCAGGAGGGCCAACCCTGTCCTGGGGGGCACCAGGCAGAGCATCACCAGCCACTGGGAGGGAGGGGATTGTCCCGCTCTGCTCTGCACTGGGGCGGCCTCACCTGGAATATTGTGGGCAGTTGTAGGCACTACAGCTTGGAAAGATATTAAGCTGTTAGAAGGCATCCAAGGGAGGCCCATAAGGATGGTGAAGGGTCTGGTGAGGAAGCCATTTGAGGGATGTCTGAAGTCACTGGATCCGTTCAGCCTGGGGAAGGGCTGATCTCATTGCAGTCTTCAATATCTTCATGAGGGTAAGAGGAATAGAAAGTACTGATCTCTTCACTCTGGTGACCAGTGACAGGACTCTATGAAATAGCATGAAACGGAGTTGAAGAAAGTTTGGACCAGATCTGAGGAAAATGTTTTTCACCCAGAGAGTGGTTTAGCACTGGAGCAGGCTCCCCAGGGAAGTGGTCAGAGCACCAATTCTGCCTGAGTTCAAGAAATGTTTGGTTGATGCTCTCAGGCACATGGTATGATTCTTGGGGTGCTCTGTGCATGGTCAAGAGTGGGACTAATGATCCTGGTGGGTCCCTTCCAATTCAGCATATTCTGTGATTCTATGATTCTATGATTAAATCTGGAGGCACATTATTGTAAGACTGGTAAAACCTTGGGCTGTAGCCACTGATGCTTTTAGCCAGCTTTTGGCAATAGTTTCAATACTGATATGTGATTTAAATATTGATACACAATTGAGAAGTGAAGAGTGATTACTTATATTTTGCCACTGCAAAAACTCTTTGCTTATTCAACATTTTCATGTTTCATGTTTTTATTACCATCTCCTTGTATTATCTGCATTTGAGTGAACATCAGAAATACAACTGAAGACACAGTATGTGATAGAAGTAAGAGTTTATTCAAAAAAGTCCGTCTATTACACCAGCTGTGAGACATAAGCATAAATAAAAGTTAAGCCAGAAGTTTAATTATTACAAATGTTGCCTCCAAGCAATAAACCAACTTGTGATTCTACAGTTCTGATTCAGGAGTCACATATTTTTAACTAGTGGAGTGAGGTTTTTCCAACACCCCTGCTGTTTTGCTTACAGTAGAAAGGAATAAATTGAAAGCAAGGCTTTTAAATAAATGTCCAGTATATACAAAGCTTGATAGGGACAAACTAAAAAATACCACTTGATACACAAAATGTATAGTGTTTCAAGCTCAAACCATATAAAATGGAAAACCTGTCCAAATGAGTTACAATAATGACTTCAGTGTGGAGGATTAACTTCTGATGTTATGTCGTAATGTGGGAGGGCAAACAGTGGATGCTATTCCTGTAATATGGCACATCAATTCCCGAAATATTGTACTCTTTCTACTAGATGCAGACTATCAGACCACAGCAAATGAGAGTGTATTGTGTGAGGAAAGGAGAGTTGTTAGCTATTTTCATAGGCTGGACCTTTGGGTCAGGCTTGTGGGAGTGAAAACATGTAAGCCCGTAAGCCTATTTAGGTATGGTGGGCTGGTAGAAAAAAGGATGAATGGAGACTTAAATTTGCTTTTTCAGAATAGTCGCCTTGTGGGACACATACACCAGTAGATGTTGTAATTGTCAATACTTGATTCACTTCCCTGCAAGGGCTGTTAATAAAGCACTATTAAAGAGTTTAAGGGCAGGTGGGTTTATCGTGCCACCCTTCCACGTTGAGACTAACTTGCTCCTGTATTAACAAAGGATTTGTGCTGGTAAATGCAGAGCTTTCAAAATGGCTTTTAAACTCATCATCTCCAATTAGTGATGAAGATAAAACTCCAGTTTCCTCGGTGCTTTCTATAAGTTTTTGAGATATTTTTCCTCAGTAACTGAGAATCCAGAATGTGTCAACGGAAACAACTGTGAGACTGACCTGTGAAGTCTGAGATTTATCTCAGAACAGCATCAGAGAGATCACAAGAGCTGCAGATAGGTTTGGGTCCACTGGAGTATGTGTAGCCCTGTGCAGAAGCCTTGTAAGTGAGCAGTGACTGGAACTTCACAAGATAGGATGTGAATAGGGGCAGGCTTGACAGTAAGGTATTGTGACTTCCATTTTGGTATTATCTTCAGGTATTCTGTGTAAGGCAAGTGCTAAAAAAAGTTGAATAACTTTCATAGGCATGTGACAGATGAAAGTGGATCTTCAGAAACAAAAACTAAAAAAGGCCAAATTAGAAAACCTGAAAAAACAATGTCAATTGCTGATAACTGGTTATTGGTTTTGCTTTCAAGCTCAACTTTGAGATCTTAGGAGAAAAAATTGAAAAGCAAATATAGCTAATGAGGACACAAAAGGACACAAGAACACAAAAACCAGTGCTATACCACCCCTTGAGATGGACTGCACAGAGCTGCATGTGATAGTTCAACCAAGTTATTTACCAATTCCAAAAAAAATACCATGTGTAGTTAGGTGACAAGAAATAATCAGAAATACAGAAAATACTCCTCTGAGAAACAGAGAGGATTAGTTTTGTTTACCTTGTAGAGGAGATTAATTACTGTTACTGAACATAAATCCAAAACAGGAAATAGATGAGAAAAGGATGTTTGGCAACTTTTACAGCAAAAGAATAAAACTACATCCAGTAAAAAATTAAAGGAAAGAAATATAAGACTAATTACAGGGTTTCTCTAATGATAACGTAAAATTAGTGTCCTGAATTCATTGCCACAGTATGAGAGTTCAGTAAGATTTGGAAAGGGAAATGTATATAGCCAATGAGAGGGTTTCCAGTCACAATAAACACAAATGGAGAATAACTGGAGACATAAACCAAAAACATCATAGATAACTAGGACATTAAATATGTAGTCACCCATGACCAGACTTTCCTTATCTTCCTGAATACCAAAAGGTGCTTCTGCTTCTTTAAGTATGCGGTAAAGTGTAAATCACAATGTTGTGTTCTATAAATGGAGGCAATCTGTATCCTGCAGCCTGTATAAAGGATATACAAACATCAGTACACTGAAGAGTCCAAGGCACTTTGAAAGCCAGAAGAGATTTTGCTAGTGACTGCTAAATGTCAGGAGGTTGTTACAAATAAAGTTTGCAATAAAGACGAAAATATAGCTATAACAAACAAAGTTTGTCACACAGCTTTATCTCAACCTTTCTTCTTGTCATTCACTTACTTGAAAGGCAGAGACTTTCCAGTGTTACCCAGGCAGCTGGTGTTGACAAGAAGTAAATCATATAACTGCGGAAACCTAGGCTGAGCACCTCTGTTTTTTAAGAAGGAGCACTTGGGATTGGCCATATATGCAAAATATAGGAATAGTAATTTTGGGGGGTGGAGGGAAAACAAAAAATTCCTTAAGTATGATATATAATTTGGTGTAAAAAAACCACCTCCAGTTTAAGGATTTTGGTTGTCTCTGACAAAAAGTGAGATTTTGAACTCTGCTAGAAACACATACAAAGCATCTCAATCAAGAAAACACAAAGTCTATTGCTGAATTTTTAAATATATTTTATAGCAAATGATTGAAGAAGACAGAATAGGAGGTGGAAATGCTACTTTAGTACACAGAAACAAAGCAACAGGTGTTTTCTAGTTTCCACTGTTTCAGTATGCAAAAATCTTACAATCCATTAACAATGGTTCTTCATGACAACTGACACAGTTAAAGTAAAAAAGGTGAGTTGGTTTTATTGGACTAGCTTGTTAATGAGGTCTCCATGGTCACTTTTAAATTGAAGGATGCTCTTCAAATTCAATTACTGTTTCCATTTATCTAAAAATGCAACAAATTTGATGAGATACAAGATAAAATGGTAGAAAAATTTGGAAGGAAATGAATCATCAGAAACACTCCAGAACAAGACTCATCTCTACCAGAAATTCAAAGCCTCCTTTTAAGGACAGAACTTAATTAAGAGTTTAAGACAACTATTATTTGACATTATTGATAGAAATTGGTTCAGTGCTAACAGATNGAAATTATTTTAAATTATTTAAAAATATTAAAAAAATATTTTCTGTATATTTGGCAGCCCTACAAAAATGCCCATTAGTTTCATGCAGGCTGATTTTTTCACATTCCATATGGAAGTCTCCTGTAATGCTCATGCCATTCAGCATAATTGTGTCAGACTTGCAATGAATTTAATGTGCATATGTCTGCACTTCCACCCAAACTTTCTCAAAACCATGGGAACCCAAAAATAAAAGAATTTTTTTTCTTTTTTTTTTTTTTTTTTTATGGTTGAGCACAATGAATTACTACTGCAACTCTGACAGTTTGGTTTTTTATTTGTTTGGTCAGTTGGTTGGTTTTTCTGTTTTGGTTTTCTTCGGATTTTTTGCAAATATAGAAAATTTAACAAGGCAAGATCAGGGACAGCTCAAATGTTAGTGTTAATATAGGCAAGGAAATAATCTTACTTTGCTTCATTTAATGAAATGCTCATAGAAAAAGTCAAATTCATGTAGTCTATATTTCCATAACTCTGTTAGCATTTTTAACCTCACTGTTGGAGTTTTCTACTTTTGAGAATATGCCTATTCTCCTATTTGCTTCTGTTGTATGAAAGATCTAAGATCTACACATGACTAGTAGGCATGTTACTAAAAATAATCATGCATTAAGTCTTGTGTGTAGGATAAAGAAAACAACAAAAAAAAAAAAAAAAAAAAAGGAAGTAAAAAAAAAAAAAAAAAAAAGAAGGCAGTTAAAAAGAAATAATTAATTCTTAAATCTTTACCTTCAGAAGTAAAAGAAGACTTCCCTTGCATGTATTGGAAAGCAGAAATGTCTAGGAGACAGATGTCAGTCACCAGTCTTGGTGTGAGATATCTCTCTGCATGTGCTCCATTTATACCATAGAAGTAGTGTAGGTCACTTCTCCACAGACACCCTCTTGTCGTGGGGGAGAAGCTTGTGTGCCCTTATGAGGTTGTGAGCTATACTGGTGGTGGTTTATGCCTCCAGCAGGGTCTCCCATACTGGTCAGGTCTCAACTGAAGGGTCAGACAAAGTGTGTCCTCGGGCAGGATGGGCTCGTCAGCCACTCGGCAACCATCCTAGGAGAAGGACAACTCTAACTCCAAACCCGGGCAGATGGAGCTTCCTCAGTCCTGTCAGGCCATCCATCTAAGAGAAGGATACTCTAACCAAACCTACATCCTGAGGACCTCGCTGTCACCGTCCAAGCTTGCTAGGCCCTGACAGATGAACCTCAGGAGTAAAGGGTGGGGCCAGTTCTGCGCACACTGTACCTCACCTAAAAAATCCACTGCGCAGGCTTGAGGTAAGATTGTGCTCTACGGTGAACTCGCCACCGGTTGCCGCAAGAGAGGAGGCCCAAAGAAGAGATACAGGGACTCACTGAAACAACACCTCAGCCTTGGCCATATTGACCACCATCAGTGGTCCACTCTGGCCTCCAATCAGGAGACATGGAGACACACAATCTATAACGCTGCTGTCTCCTTTGAAACTGCATGCAGAATCAGTCTGGAGGAGAAAAGACAACGCAGAAAGAACCGTGCCCTGATAGTATCACCTATGGAAACTTTCTGCTGTACCTTTTGCAACTGGACTTGCCCATCTCGCATTGGCCTTATCAGCCATCAGCGCTTGCAGCAAGCGTGGGTAAAACCCTCCCAAATCTTCGTTCGCGAAGTCTAGCCATGATGATGCTGATGATGAGTGTAGGTCAACACTGGTCAAGCATGAATAGAGAAGATTAAACAGATATAATGGGGTGAAATACATTCAGACTTTTGCCGAGGTTTCTCAAGCATTTTCAAGGGCACCTGAGGACATAATACATTACAGAAAACAAATTCAGAGTGTCTCCAACAAGCTGCCCCAGAACTGAGGTGTTTGTGTACTTAGCCATTGGACTTGGAAACTTCAAAATACATCAAATCTTATGAAGAGGTATTGGAAGTCTAGTTGTGTGAAGTCCTTTACCAAAGGAAAGGGAGACCTCTTAATTTCATCTGGGAAGTAGCAACCACCACAAAGTCCTTTCTGAAGAGCTTGAAGATCATGTAGAGTCTGAATTAAGAAAGTTTTGTGCCAGTAGCAAATCAGGCTATGGGTTATTGCCTATGTAATGGCTGACTCAACAAGGCAAAAATAAACAACATGAAGTCTGAGACTTTAACCAGTTTCATTTTTGGATGCAATGGTATGATCTCAGAAATGGTCATGACCCTGAACTTGTAAAGGCACAGTTTGTGGAACCAACATGGGTATGGGATAATATTTTTCCCTGAAAAATATTTTCAACATCAGTAGGTAAAAGTACCTGGAGAAAGTCCATGTCTCTTGGTATGCTCTCAAATTCTCTTCCTCAGCAACAGGAAGTAAACAACAGCAGAATTAGCAACATTTGGTCCCTTGCTGCATTCTTCTCTGGTGGGAGCATTGTTGCAAAAGGCTCCTTTTCATCACTGAGAATGAGGAACTCAGTGCAGAGGTGAAGCATTTGAATGCAAGTTTCCACTAACTGAATCTGGAAATATCTGCAAGGTACTTCTCCAAAACTCTGTGCCCCTTCCACTGTCCAGAGCAAGTTTTTGAACTACTAGTTCCGGCTACTATCAAGTCTGAAATGACCCTTCTCTGGAGTGACTGATGTTGTGTACACACTAGGAATACATATAGGTGTGGTGTCTTTGCCTTTAATATTAAGGAGCCAAATATTAACTCCTCTTAAGTTGCTTTTCATGAGTCTATACTTTCCTGCACTGTGGAGGTGCTATCTAATTCTGAGTAATTTGAAACTACTCATTACAGCTTATGATTTTGCAGGCACTCTTGCCTTCTTTTTCCAAAAACTAGACGAAAATTACTGCAATTTCTTATGACTCTATTCTCTGCACAGCCTTTTCCTTTGTTAGCTCTTCTAGGGAATCACTGAGCCCAAGCTAGAACTCATTCTGTCATCTCTCAAAAACAAAACCAGAAACTACCCGAAATATTTTGCCGCAGTCATGCATTTCTATTGTAAAACATTGGCAAAAAGATTAAAAATTATTTTAAATTAAATGCCATGATTCAAAGATGACACTAGCAATAAACTTCATATTACAGCATTGTGAAATTGGACACTAAACACTCTAAACAAAAAGCAATGTCTTAGCTAACATTCTAGTTAATAAGACTCCTGATTATTGACACTGTTTAATGTCAAGTTGTTAATGGCACTCTCAATACTTTTACTGACACCGATGTCAGAGATAATGCCAGTGATAGCAACATTGTCCTAACTTCTCCTTCTGTAGCAAACTCATTAGAAAAGCTCTGAAGCCTTATGGTTGGAAAAATCTCCATAGGAATGTCATCTGTTGTTGGCATAAGCAGGAGAAATTTAGCCCTAGAAACTATTGGGATTTAACTGTGTGGTAATGCAGACAGAGTTGGGTTGTCTGGAGACATATGCCATAATTCAGGCATTTCATGAATCTACAATGTTTGGCTGTGCAATCAAAATGGTATTTTAACAAGTATTTTGTACGTTTGGTATTATATGGATATGTGTGTATATATGTGAATAAATTGTTTTAAATCCTCATCTAAAAGAATGTCATTAAAATTTTGGAAATCAATGCTCAGCCAATAGGACATGCCAATATGTCTGTGCAGTCTTTTGTAATTTGTTTTGTACCAGAGTACATTCTGTAACTGCATAATGACATACCTAATTTTTGAGGCTCACTGGTGTGTATTCCCTGTCTCACCATGAAATCCTTGTGCAATTTCCATTCTTTCCTCCTCTCTTGCATCTTTGTTCTCAACAGACCAACCATATATTGCCAAATCAATACCATTTCCTGTCCGGATTTTGGAAATGTTGAGGCAAGAGGAGAAGATTTCATTTGGAGGATTCAGAAAGTATAAATGAAACATTAACCCATACAGTCTGAGACTGTATTTAATCTAAAAGCAGGAACAGAGAGAGAAGACACACAAGTCTGCTCTCTGAATATATTACACACCTCTGACATTGCGTTTTCACGTATATTGCTTGGTTTGGTAGCCCATTTTTTTCATAGTGTAAGGTTTTAGCAAATAAAATCCCTTTGCAAACACTTCTGTGAGTTGATTTCTCTTTGTAAACTAATTATCTTGCATTGTGATAGAAGGCTGTAAGTATCTCAGTTGGCACCTTTCTAAAGTTAGAAAAGCTTAGAAGAGAAAAAATGTAAGTCTAATTATCTCCTGTTTATGTTGTAAGTTTAAGAAAATCTAAGAATGCTATGTGCTTACCTGCTCCCACCTGAGGGCTCCTGTTTATTCTTATTTATGTTTGGGTATGGAAATTAGGTTACATGAGAGATTTTTACAAGTATTTGACCAGGATACAGTTTCTTTAAAAATTCCCACCAATGTGAGGGACAAAATGAGCACTGTACTTAAACCTCAAATTTTGTGGTTTAGATTGCCAGCACTGAATTTCATATCTTGGAAATGAGTACAATGAGCTGACAGGAAATAGAAATTAATTAATTGAACAAGGCAATGAAATAAAACTGCCAGTTATGAGGGAGAATATATAACAACATAAAACAGTAAGGTACAGGGAAAAGCAAGCAAGACAATAATACAAAGATGGTTTGCATTTGCATGAACAAGATGCAGTCATGCTGACTGGAAACTCTCAATAAGATCCTCACCATAAAAAAATGAAACAGAATCTGTATGAAAATTTATTCTATGACTGGAAAGAGACTAATCTCAGATAATTGTGATCTAAACATCTTGTATGCGATGAACAGCAAAGCCAAGGCAGCATGGATATCAGTCACTTACTGGGTACCACAGCATCTCAGTGGGACCATGATTTCATGATTTTCAACCTGGATTTCTCTTGGTACCTAAACTAAGTTGGCTGGGGTGTGTGAACTATAAGTCCTCCCTTCTCAATATATCATTTTAAACTCTCTAAGTACCTTTTGAACTCAGTTCGTTACCTAAGTCAAAGTCTAGGTTGAGTACTTCTAGTTCTGGTATCTTCAAAAGCATAGTATTTGGGAATTTATTTATAACAGTGCAGAAGGAAAAATGCCACCTTCCAAGTTATGCTGATGTTGTTCCTGTAGTCTGGTGGTTTCAACTGATACTTCTATTTAAATAGTGAACACATACTATTCTACTGAACTTGAAGACCGAAGAAAGCACAAACCTCAGCAAAATGTTTGCTATCCCCCCAGCTGGACCTTGAATCTAAATGAGATGAGAATCAAGCTATAAACTTTGCAGTGGTTGATTTACAACAGAGGACAACGAGTCATGAATCAGAGGCTGGTTTAATTGATTTTGCATACATCATAAACTACAGAAAAGCTGATTAAATGTCTTGTAGAAGGCTTTATGAGTGATTTCCATTGCAGAGTTGTTCAGTTCTTTATTCAGGGGCACAAAAGTGAATGGAGATGGTTTTTTAAATTAAAAGGGAAAAACAGTATTGGAGATTTTACAGAGAACAGGGATCTTAAGATGTCCTGGATGCAAGAAAAGGGGATGTGAAAACTAGAGAAACTCATTAATTCTGGCACTGAGAATTTTGGCAGAGGGAATCCTAAAGAGTACTTAAATTAATCCCAGCTGCCTATCATTAAGGTATCCTAGCACATTTGGATATGTCATTCTTATGACTTTTGCTTCAATCTTTTTGATTTCTCCTGGTTATTTTTTGTTTCATCTCTCCTCTGACCTCAGAACAGGTGTATGACCTCAGTACAATCAAAGAAGGGTAAAATACATATCTCAGCTAAAATGAGGTTTTAATGGCAGTTGACAGTTAAAGGCAGCTGATATCTCTGCCAGTTGCAAGGTAAAACAAAGACAAAAATTAGTCTGAATCCAGGAACAATAAAAGTTTCATACAACACTTCAAAGGTTTCTTTGAAAAGGAGGTTCTTACGGATCTTTGGCTTTCTAGTAAGAAGTGCAGTGTTTTACCCAATTCCCAAATGCAGGTCTGGATCCATGGATTCACCAGTTCTGAGTACATCTGCTCTTGGCCTTTACTATTTTATTACTTAAGTTCATAAGAGATTTTATGGGGCAGACTTTGATTTCTTCTCTGTGGTGCCCAGTGGCAGAACTCAAGAGAATGGCCTGAAGTTGTGTCAGGGAAGGTTTAGGTTGGATGTAAGGAAAATGTTCTTCACTCAGAGGGCGGTTGGGCACTGGAACAGGCTCCTGAGGGCAGTGGTCACAGCACCAACCCTGCTAGAGTTCAAGAAGCATTTGAATGATACTCAGGCAAGTGATATGAATCTGGAAGATGGTCTTGTACAGGGCTAAGAGTTGGACGTGATCCTTTTGGGTCCCTTTGAACTTGGCATATTCTGTGATTCTGTGGGAATAATCCTTTGCTTCAACTGCATTTTAATGATGTTGTATGACACTGTTTAAGAAGATGTTAAATCATAGAGCAAATGTAATAAGAATACAAAATGGAAGGAACATCGTGAGATATCACAGCCTATCTTCTGCCACATTGCCAAAGCTTGCTACTTAGAAATGTTATCAAGCTACACCTTTAAAAGATATTTCTTGTTCTATACAACTTGTGTCAGAAGACTGCTTTCAAATCATAAGCTGAAAAGTTTGACTCTTCCTTGCAAATCCCAGTCTGAAATATTTTCTTCATCAGTTTACTTCCAAATGTTTTTGTAACCTTATATTATTTTTTCGTATGTTTTCAGAAAGATGGAGGCTTGTGCTTTATGTTTTTAATTTATGGGGTCGTTCAAAAAAGTACAATGGTGAGCAGGGGACTGTCTCACAGGCAGTATACACCTAATAATTCTGTTAAAAGAAAAGCATCTTGCTAGAGGTAAGATGCTCTCACCACCACAGCAGAACAAAAGAAGCTCACCTTTTTCACTATGTTTGGTAGAAACCTGTCAGCATGTCTGCATTAAACCTAACATGCTGTTTTTTTCTCACATGCCAGTAAGAAGGTGTACAGACCATGCACAAGAGGCTGCAAGGTACTGGTGAGAGAGCTGGGCTATGTAAGGGAAGAGAAAAGATGCAGAGGCAGAAAGAGGTAGAAAGTGGGAGCCTCAGAAGATGGTATAGGAGGGAAAATTGAGGTATACAAAGTGTGATAGTGACTACTGTGAAAGAGAAATGGAAGAAAACAAACCTACAACAGATGATATTTCAATAGCTCCTTTAATCTTGGGGAAAATGAGCATCTTGAGCTGCCTCCCAAGCTTACCGAAAAATTACAGAGCAATCATATCTATCCCTACCTTTCATTACTCTGGGTTCAATGTAGAATGCTTTTTCCTTCTTTAATAAATGTCTCTTGGCAATTGTGAGACTTTCCTATATATAGTACGTTTCTGTATGCTTTATACTGCAACAGAGACAGTGGCCAGTTTCTCTCCTTTTGAGGCGATACAATACTGGTGAACTGGCATGACCAGCCATAAGTCAAGCAGGATATCTGTATGTGAGACATGCAGTTAACACCAAAAAAAAGGCAAAATTATGTATAGCAGAGGCTAACCCACAAAGGTCTTATATTTTTGATTTGTACATGCATGCAGCAACGGACTTGTGGTGTAATTCTAATGCTCAGCTGAGGTCTCTGTGTCCTGGATATGTCAAAAAGCTCCCTTGCTGTAAAATAATATATATATATATATACACACAGTTATGCCCCAAAATGCCACAGCAGTGAAAAGAATTTAAAAGGTTAATCTGAAGGCAAGAGCACAAAAAAATCTTACAAAAACTCATGTGTGCTTCTAAAGCATGGGCCCTGAGAAAAGACAAAAACCTCTTTTCATTCTTGGGCCTTATCATCACTTCTGGCCTCCCTCCCCCAGGCTCACTGCCAGCAAGGCCTATAACTCTGTGAGAATTTATCTCTTCTCAGACCAGAGAGATTCTTAATTTTTTTTTTCTAGTATGCAAACGAGAAGGAAAAGAAGCATATCCAACTATTTATGACAAAAGTACTCAACAGGACACGCTTTGTAAGCAAACTGTGAGTTCTAGCTTCCTCCTACAAATTCTACAAATTCTTCTGAAAAGGGTACTTCTCCCTACACTTGCAGACCACTTCTTTGTGGCCTAATAAAGATTCCTTTTTTTCTGCTAATGAAATAAGACCGTGTTTCCACACTTCTTCCTCATTCTTCCCATCTCAAAAGATTCTTCCTGTCTCATAAGAGCCCTTTAGCGGTTCAGATGGGAATTGGTTATGAAAGGACACATAAAAATCTTATCTTCTTTTTACAACAATCTAGTAGAAATGGTATCCTCAACAGTATAATTTTGGACTAAAACTGTACAGCCACAATCATGATTACTTTCTTAATATCAATTGTTTACTTATTCTAGGCATTGGGTTTTATTCAGGCTTATAGCAGATTTTTAAATAAAGACCTTATAGCAAATATTCAGCAACAACCAAGTGAAAGTGCCCCATCTGAATCTATTTGCTTATTTAAATTTCAAATGATTCCTGGGGATCGATACGTGAAAGTCAATATTTAGTGTAGATAAAAAGTTCCACATATAGAGGGAATTGGGCTTCTTTTAAAGTTATTTCCCTACAGTGAGAGATTAACATTAATTTAGGTCAATTTGAAATCTTCATAAAATGTTTTCTTCTATAAAGATGATGTAATCAAAGTTAACATTCTTAGTTGAATAAAACAGTGTTCTTAGGGACAAATTAATGCTGAAATGTGTAAAGAAAATTGTTGCAAGAATTTTGATACATACAGGGCGTGATGTATTAATACAGGCCTGCTTGCACAAGCCAGCCTATGTAACAGGCTGCAGGAGTGAAGTTAGTTACAGATAAGCAAGAAAGGAATGCCTGTTAGGCAGAACGCCACAGGCTGCAAGGGGGGAGGACCTGGCTGCCCTAAGAACCAATAGAAGCATGTGAACCCTGTTAAGCCCTATATAACCTGTGTGAGCTAAAAATAATGATGCTAAAAATAACTGTATGTGAACTCTATATAAATCGTGTGAGTTGCTAATAAAAGGGAAGCATTGACGGTACTTCTAGGAAGATTGTGTCTTTGACTTTGGAGCTCTCTTCACATCAGAAAATAAAAATACAACAAACAAACACATAAACAATGCCACCCACCCCCCATAAAAAAGAAAAACAAACCAAAAACCAATAAAACAAAACTTTCCAACCCCCACCCTATTCGAAAGAGTAGGAAACAATGAAGCCAGTCTTGGACAATGTTAAACACAAATAGATAATCTGCTCCAACTATTTAAAATTCACTTACTAGGTTTGCTAGAGGTGACTTAGCATAAATGAAGGGACTGTATTTGTAAGCTGACACAACTATCCTTTCTCTTGGGCCAAATCCCATGGAAAGACAATATATTGCTAATTTGAACTAAATCTGGACATTTAATTTACTAATTCTTCTTCTGAACTCAAAAAACCTTGGTTAGTTTGATTACACATGAGACCAGTCATTCAAGGACGTTGAGCTCAGATTTGAAAACAAAATTAAGCCTGTTAGACAGATCCTTGCTGAAATGCATATGCACATGTCTCTCTGGCAGTGCAGGCTCTTCCCTGTCCAGCAACATAAGGACACTTAAGGGAATATGGAATGTTCTGCATGGTGTGATTTAACTACACAATCCCTATTAGCTTTAATGAGGGTTTCAAGATTAAATCTTCACACAATGTGCTAAAAATTAGTCTTTCAATTTAATGCATAAAATAACAGGTCCACTTTAAAAAGTGAAAGGATAGTGTAGGTGAATAATTATTGGAAAATACGTATGCCTCAGGTTGATTAGACACTTAGAAGAGGGACAAGTTAAATATATAGTAATAATACTGTTGAATAAGACATTAGAATTACAATCCTGTTGTGTATATAGTATGAAACTTATAATAGAAAAACAGAAGGTATGAAAGGTTTGCAATTCTTCACTTTGAATCAGGTAAATAACTAGGTTGTCTCTATTTCAACAGCCTGTGTAGAAGGTTGTCTAATTAAGGCTTTAAGCATGCTTCTACCAATTAAATATACAAATCACAAACCTTCAGAAACACAGAAACCTTCTTTATGTACAGTCAACAAGCTTCACAGTAGATCAAAACCAAAAGGAACTGTTCTTCCTTTTTTATTTTTTTTTTTTTAATGCATCCCATTAGAAACACCTTTTGCCAGAAGAAACGCTGTAGTCTGTTCATTGGGGAATAAGTGGAGGTTATTTTGAACAAGTTGTAGAGGATGAGTGAATTCATATATTGAGAAATTTCATTAAGAATCTTGTTATCTCTCTCAATTGCTCTCAAATACAGTGAAAAGCCAAAATAGGCTGTGAATGACTAGTTATTTTTACTCAAAATACAATATTCTTAATTATGAATAAACTACGACATTCTGTGAAAATCTTTAACTCCCAACTTGGCTTCTAGTACAAGAAGTAATGCCACACAGACTGGTTTGGGTTTTTTTGTTTTTTTTTTTTTTTTTTTTTTTTTTTTTTTTTTTTTTTTTTTTTTTTTTTTTTTTTTTTTGTTTTTTTTTTGTTTGTTTTTTGTTGTTTTTTGTTTGTTTGGTTGGTTTTTTGTTTGTTTTTTTGTGTGTTTTTGTTTGTTTTGTTTTGTTTGTTTGTTTGTTTGTTTTTGTTTTTGTTTTTGTTTTTGTTTTTGTTTTTTTTTTTAATGCAACTCAATCCTCTATGTAATTATATATCAGGCTGCAATGTTTCTCTGTGTACATACTGATAGTTAATGGTTTTTGACAGTGGTTGTATTTACAGACAAACAGTATATTTACAAGTACAGCCATACTTAGGTATAGAAAAGATGCTTCAGTAATGCACCTATTCATGGTCAAACTTAACATCCAAAAACCTTTTCTCCTGAAGCGATGTTTCGAGAATCATGACAAAACTATGCAGACTGACTGTAAAACTGAAGGTCTAACACTTATTTTTTCCTACAGTTTGAGCTTGTTCATTATCAAGAAATTTATGAAAAAAAATTGAACACTTCTCCAAATACTTCAATGTCCTTAACATGATTACATGAAAGGATGAAATTATACCCATTCTTCTCAAAAACAGAGCTGAATAGGGAAGTACACAAATCCTAGAATATAAGGGCTTGGATGAGATCATCATAATGATAATATGTGTACTATGATCTTTGGTATTTCTTCTACAAGGTCAAATTTGTTCTTCGCTCCCTCTCTTGACCATCAGTCCTTACAATCTTCTTATTTCATAGATATTCCCTTCAGAAACAAACCTCTTGTGCACTTCTGAGAAAATAAGTTTATTTTTTCCCAGATGGAATATATTGTGTATATATATATCTACTTTTGTATGTAGTGTTCAGGTGACTGTCTTGATACCCTGGAAGTCAGTAGGTAAATTGGCTCTTCCCTGGTGTATGAAATGGAGTGGAACCTGAATGCCACCTGTTGTAATGGCATTTTCTGTATGTCTGTACCAAGACACCCTTTTTCTTCACACCATCTGGGACTTTAACACTTCAGTTTGAAAATGGTGTTAAATGAGGCTGCGATGGTATTAACTGGCATCAAATATGGATGGTTTTACTACATTCATGCTCTCCTCTGAACTTCTTATACTGGAATATAGTGAGTAAAGACTGCCACTGTAAATTTTCATAGTGAATACCTCACTTACAGTAGAATAAAAGAAAACGCATAAGTTTCTCAGTCTTGATTTTCCCATAAGTACTCCAATTTTTACAATACAGAACATAATTCTGAATTGAGTCTAACTGAGGGTAGATGGCCAAGAAGCAGAGGTACTCTTAAAGGAACAAAAGAAAGTAATAATAGCAAATTACTATAAAATAAAGTAACATGCCAATGGGGCCACTGTAGATAACTGATGAGAACTGATGACAAAATCAGTGTAAAAGATTTTCTCAGAATGCTAAATGTAAATAATAAACAGGCAAACTTAATACCAAAAATGTACACAATTCATTTCAGAAAAGGATTTCAGTTTCTGAGATGTCTGCATGTTTGTCTGCTATGGGAAAACTGATACAGCAATTGCAATGAAAAGCAAGAAATTTAAATAACATTTAAAATTTAAATGAAAGGAAAACTTTTCCTTAACTTTATCTGAAAAGTTTTGTACTACGAATGTGCATTTGGAAATGGACTGATAACATCCTCTTGCTCTCTGAAATGGTTCCTGCCAGACAAAATCATTAGCCTTTGGGAAGGAAGTCAGTGCCTATGTGAAAATTCAGCTGTGGAACTTGAGCTGCTGACTGGGATGGGTCACAAGTCTCATAAGACAATGGAAATGAGATCTGCAACTGGAAAAGCTTTGGAAGTACATTTAAAAAAGAAAACAACAAACAAGCAAACAAAAAACCCCAAACCAAACAAACCAAACAAACAAGAAAACCCCCCAAAAAACCACAAAACAAACCAAACAAAAACCAAACAAACAAATAAACCACAAAAACCCAAACAAACAAAAAACCCAAAAACCAACCAACCAACCAACCAACCAACCAACCAACCAACCAACCAACCAACCAACCGACCAACTAACCAACTAACCAACCAAACAAACAAACAAACAAAAGACCCCCAGCTATTTACAGGAAAACTGTGCCTGTGAGTCTTAGTTACAGTGGATCACTCAGAATTGAGTTTAGTGAAAGAAATGTGAAAGAAAATGTTACCCTTTAAATAAGCCCCTGTAAGACATTTGCTTCCAAGTCTTTATAACTGACATTCTCAAAGGGATAATAAAAAAACAAAAAGTTCAAATAAAAAATGCTTATAAGACATGGTACAGGCCATATTAAAACCAGAAAAATTTCAGTTTGGGAAATTAGTTTGTTGGATTGTTTTGGGTTTTTTCAATAACAAGAGAACTTCTCTGGGGAAGCACTTTGGATTTGGAACTGTTTGATTTTCATGTCATGACTAAATGGCTGATGGACCAACTTAATTTTCACTGCAGAGCAGAAGTTTTTGTCTAGTCTTCTGTGTCTTTCCTCAACTCATGGTTTTGGATAATCCTTCAAACATGGTGATTTTGTGATTATGTTAACTGAGAGGTATTGAGGTATGACTAGCTCTTGGGACACTATAAACTATGCTCATGAGATGTATTACTTATTGATATTCTAAATCAATGTAGAAAGTACAGCTCAATAACTCACCTTTATTTTAATGCTTACTGAACTATTTAAATCAATCTTCCCTCAATGTAACAGCATAGATTTATTGGCTTTTTGTTCTGCATGGCTGTTTCACCCCTTTCTCTTAATATATCAAGAAGAGGATGAAGTGCTCACAGCTACATCACATGCCCTGCAACTGTTTGCTGAAGTAGGATTGACCCTAATGATGAGATTTGGAACTAGTCAGTGTCCTAGTATGCCATCTCCAACCTGTTAGAATTTGGAACACAAGCCACAGAAACAAATAGAAGCAAAAAAAACCTCATGGTATTTTACCAATAGACTACTACTACTTACGTATCTGGAATAAGCAGTTATGTTCTCCAGCACTGCTTTCCCAAATGATTCATTTGTACCAAAATTGTACGGTGCCAGGAAAATGACTGTGTCTGACCATACATATGCATGCATGTCCATACTTATGCATTCCCTCTCAAAATGTTGCATTCTGTTGCCCACCATGGAGAGAACATCATCAGTGTGATCTAGCAGAGCAGACACTTGCACCAAAGGTAGTATCACCAGAGCTTTTAGGTGAAATCTGTAGTAGAGGTGCACAGTGAATTGCCTGTACTGATCCTGCCTTGGTCCAGAATGCTCCACCGTCATTATCTGACATCACAGCTCAAACAGGTTTTCTAAAATGAAAACATTTTTGCTTTCCTTTTAATTAAGAAAGCCTTTGTATTTCCATTTCCATGCTGCAACCCACAGATCTGTGTAAAAGCCTGATGATAGGGATGTACATTATGTGAGGGAAATCCTGGTCAGTAATCCATTTCGCCTACTGCAGCTGTCTTTACTGTCCTCATATGCCTCTGAGCTGGCCACAAGGCTGTTAAAAAACAGTGCAAGTTATCTATTTCATTAATAAGTGAAACATTTATAATATTTTCATAGAACATTTTTTTAAATTTTTTATCACATTCTCCTTAGCAAGTAACTCTCCAGGGCAATTTCTCAGCTGTGGAATGGATCTATCTCACATTGCATGCAGGGTTATTAAAAGCATTACTTTTGTCAGACATTGGCTTATCGATGTCCTAAAGGCTCCTGTTCAGCACATCTTCTAGATACTGGATACTCAGTTCTTGTAGAAGATTTGTCTTTTGCACAGGAAATACATATTTTAGGACTTAATTTCATGCTGACTGCTGCTTCTGCCACATTATTTCTGATACAGTCACCTATATTTTTTCAACTGGGGAAAAAGTATTTTTAAAAACCTGTCAAGTTGAAGCACTAAATTTTCACTGATGGTCATATTTTCATTCCCCTCTCCCCACCCCCCATAAAATAGTTCACTACACAATTTGTTTCGTATTTTTCGGGTTAGGTTAAGTAAAGCTGATGCCTATTAACCTGCAGGGATTGACAACAGTATATAATGAAAAACACTGTAACTCAGATCCTGTACAATTTTCCATTCAGACACTTAATCTTGAATAGTAGTAACTGCTTTTATCTCGTTGTTCAGGTTTTTGGCTTCTCTTAAGGAGAGATTTGCAATCATACTGAAGTTGAGCTGAAGTATTTATAACCATTAAAAATTAAAGAAGATGGACCTGCAGTGAATCCACTCTAAATTTAGCCCAACTGAGTACTAGAACGTTGCAGATGGAAGTTTTCTGCTGACAGAATGTTTGTATCATCTTTTCTGAACTAGTTTTTCGGGTGAACTCATCTGACAATCTAGATGAAAAGCAATTGGAATAAATTGAAAGAGAAATAGCTCAAAGTTAATGAGAAATGTATAAGAAAATTTTTTAAAGAAATATGTCCTGTTGTCAAAATAAACAGCTACACACAACAATTAGAAAAAAAAATAATATGCTAAAAGTAATTCTAGAATGAAATGGGTGAAAATCTGTTTGCATGCTGTTGTTGACAAATCCATTGCTGACAGTACTACACTTTTTCTCTGAAGTGATAATCTGCTGGTATAGGAACCACAAAGATTATTGGTAATAATATTTTGCTTGTAGATTGATATACTGCAATGAAGAAGTCTACAGATGATAAAGGTTTATTCTTTGCAGAAGGGAACATTTTCTACAAGAAATATTACACACTTTTGAAAAAGTCATTAGTGTAAGAAAGGATTCAAGAGGACATGATCTTCTGGTTTTATAAGAAGTAATAAAAAAATGTATTATCTATATTCAGAGGACAACATTTTGCAAACAGACAGTTTTCCAGACAAGGGGACTCAATCATTATGGTCATCTTTTAGGAACAAATATTTCTGCTTCCTGACTCCCAACTTTTCAGTTTGTTTTCCTTCTCTGTCTTCTCTGTTCATTCTTTCCAGTCATGCTAACTAATCAGTCTCCTTTTTGACAGTGATGAAATCTCTGTATATCTGGGATCCTGTATTCAGCTTCCAGAAACTGGAAAGATCCTGTAGGAAGAAGAAAAATCACACCAAGATATAAAGCAGGGTAACCAAGGACCCAGATGGCAAAACTCAATTGGCCAACAAATGAAGTCATCTTTTTTTGCAGAGGCAAAGTGATATCTATCCAATATGTAGTTGATGTTGCTGCTTAGAGGGAAATGAAAACAAGTAGCAAAGGTTTTGCAGGCCTCAGAAACAAAGGGAAAAAAATGGAGGAGAGCAGTGGTGGAATACAAGTTAAAAATAATCTATATACGGTCCCAACACATATGTATTTTGCATCAGTTTTCAGCAAACACAGCAGTCCTGTGATAACGAAGTAGGTTGGTAAATGTAAGTGAGAGTATGGCACTAGATTTTATTTTAGCTGAGAGGAAACAAAACTTAGAGGAGATGATGCATTTGAGAGCTTTGGAATTTAAAAACACTGATATCTGAATTACAGGCATACAAAAAATGTGTTTAAAAGAACCCTAGTGAGCAGAGTATAATACTGTTTGATTGCAAAATGGCAAATAAAATAGTATTATTTTAGGAGAGGAATACATGAAGAGATCCAAATAACTGTTATTCAATTTGCCTGATTTGAATATCATGCAAAAAATACTATGATATACTGAGAAGAATAATGGATATATGCAAAATATATATGTAAAATAACATAAAATACATACAGGTTGTCAAAGGTAGACTGTGTCAGTATTCATATATCGTAAGAAAACTAAAGCTTTTAACATTGACAAGAAATCTCTCTCTGAATTTCTGTAAAATTCTGACTTGAAGCCACATAGAAATCATCAGTCAAACTAGAGAAAACATGGGTGAGAACTCCATGATGAGAAAAGAATTTTACATGAAGTAAGGCAAATTATCCTGAATTAGTAACTGAGCTGCTTTGGTTAGACCGTTTTTCCAGCCAAAACTAACTCACAATTTTAATTTATACAATTGCCTGCAGGATGCACTGGACTAAAATATTCCCAGAGATAGTAGACAATTTGATTTAGTAAGACAAAAGCTAAAATGCACATGTAAATATACCAAGGTATTAAGTGTCTATAGGGAAAATAATTATTTAATCAGAATGAAAATGTTGGCAAAGAAACCAGCTGAGAATGAACTGACCATGGCTATCCATAAACTGAACAGTAGATGTTAGAGAAATTTGGAGCAAAGTGGCATCCTAGTCAAATCTGCCTATGACAAAATATTAGCTAATTTTAGGACAGGATAGGGGTGCGTGTGTGTGTGTGTGGAACCTCATTACTTTTGTCTGCTGCTACATATGCCTATAGGATTGTCACACCACCAAATCACAGCCTTTAAATCATGTCAAAACAGACTCCTTCACTCTTCTCTTGTGAAGTGCATTACAGTAGCATCAACATAGAATCATAGTCTCAGAAAGTTTTGGGTTAGAAGGGACCTTTAAAGGTCATCTAGTCCAAACCACCTGCTCTTAACAGAGACACCTTACACTAGATAAGATTGCTTAGAGCACCGTGCAGTCTGACCTTAAGTGTTTCCATCTACGAGCTCCCTAGGCAATCTGTTCCAAAGGATTACCACTCCTATTGTAAACAAATGTCTTCCTTATATCTTGAATAACATTCAATTATTTCTTCAATATGATGTTTTGTCTTGTGCAGGCATACAATGCCAGTATATTAGCTACATTTGTGCATACTTAGCCCGCTACACTTGAGAGATATGATAGAGTATTATTAGCTCATTATTTGTGGATGTAAAGGCAAGCATAATGCTGTCTTCTGCTGTGTGTGATACATGGAACTCCCACTGACTTCTGGTTGAATGATGGTAGTGGGAGTTTTGCATATCAAGCAAACACTGACGAACAAAGACAATTTCTGCCTAGTATACCACACAGGGATATATTTTTAAATGAAAATTTTAGCTTTTTATCTGAATTTGCCTTTGTGCCTTGAAGTCAACTACTTCAATGTGTTGTTCTTTACCTTAATGTTTTCATACAGAAATTACAAAATCACTTGGGAGACTAGCAGGTGGACCAGACTACTTTGTCATATAAGCCTGACTAGATGTGGCTTTTGATTAAAGCTGAATTATTTACACTACAACTGCAGCAAATTAGTGTTTGCCATAGATAGTCTCCTATTATGGTAAGAATGATGAGAACAAATATCTCTATATCATTCATTACATGATAACAATATCTCATTACATTTTTTTCAGATTAAAATAACTGAGATCAGTAAGACTGTGCTGGTTACAAAGGGTCCTTTTTGTTAAATTCTTTGGCCTTCTGGAATGTGTACAACACATGCTACATATGCTCCTAGCTTCTTAGGGAAAGGGACTATTTTATCAAGTACCTGTGTTTAGGAGCAATTACTATGTCCCTGGTGAGATTGTATCAATGAACGATTGTTCTTCCTGTCAAAACTTACTTTCTTACATCAAGATGAAAACTCAGATCATGCAGGAAATTTAATTTTTAGTAGACTACAACACAAGGAATTGGTAAGGGAAGATGAAAGGGCTCAGAGGTTTCTTTTTTGTGATACAGACATCAAAGCTTATCTAAGATATTTTGTTTCGAAGTGTGAGTTTTTGTTCATAGGAGACCAGATTTCTCCTTTAAGCATACAATAATTCCTGATTTAGGTCAAGATTAATTTAGTAAAAAAAGGGAGGCTTTGGTTTAGGATATTTTAAATATACAAGATGTAAAATATACATGAAAACTTAGAAATGGTGAAATAAAAAATACTTTTTAATTCCCCAAAAATTAAAGAAAAATGAAGTAATATTTTCTGTGGCAAATATTAAAA
>VXAU01006083.1:56338-96413 GCA_013399695.1 Formicarius rufipectus
CCCCACTTGAGTGCTCTTCCCAGTTAACCAGTTGAAGGATATATGATGAGTGTTGGGAACAACTGTCTCTTTTCAGAAGTCTCTTCCATCTATCCCACTGTGCAAAGTAATCTTTCTGATTAGCCAGCTCCTCTTTTTCAGACCCATAATCAACTCTCTTTAACTTTTTTATATTAAAATTCTTATCTATGCTGTAGTTCATATCAAGACAAGGGTCTTGGTAGTAGCTAGACAAGAGCCTGTCTTGCTCAGTCTTCTGTCTACAATAGTTGACCTTAAATGGATGCCCATGGGACTGGCACTAGTGGTATTTTCCATAAGATTTTTTGAGTCTCTCAATTTTTCTGAATTTTCTGAACCTATTTTGCTTTCTCTATTCATTAACCCTCAACAGCTGTCCTAGTACTTTCTGTGTCCTCACTTGTACTGAAAGGGCATGCTAAATATCCTGCAACAAGATGCCACCAATCTGCCTCCTATTCTGCGATATGCCATCTCCTTGTGTTTGTTTTACATCCAGCTTTGTATGACAGCTACTACTTCTTACCTTGACAGAGACTAGGAGAGTTTTTCACTCTGTGCACTAGTTTATTTTTATTTTGTTTAATTTAGCCTCTCACTTATCTACAGTATTCTTTTTCTTTCCTGCTTCATCTGTGGGCTTGAATCATATTTTTCTCCAAACAGTCTCTACTGCACAACGAGGATTCCCAGCTTACTGGCTTGAGTTTTGCATACTAGCTGTCCTGTGCCTCTAACTGCCCTTGTTGTTCTTTGATTTTAATTCGTATACACTCACACTACTTCAGGCAGTGATAGACCTCAAGCTTATGCAGCAGTACGTTGGTTTCTGTGCTGTTTCCTATGTTTTTTAATAGTAAATAGTAATATTTTGGTTTTTTATGATTGCTTCTAATTACTGAGTTGATGTTTTCCTGGACTAATCATACCCCAAGACCTTTATCCTGAAATGTAAGGACACATGAGAAATCATAATTTGAAAAGTCAAAGTAGGAATGCTCTGCAGTCTGTAAATCAATTTCCTCTGTCTGTTTTGATTTTGTCACTCTGTCCTGTGTTCTGTGATTTGTAAGTCTCCCTGTAGTTTTATTTTCAGTGGGTTTCATCATTTCTCACTTTTCTATGTCATCTGAGTTGCATATGAAACAACCATGGAAAAAGTTGTAGTAAAAACACGTGTGTGTTAGTATCCATTTTCACTATTCATAACAAAACATATTCTCCAGGTCCAGCAATCAAAAAAAAAAAAAAAAAAAAAAAAAAAAAAAAAAAAAAAAAAAAAAAAGAAAAAGAAAAAGAAAGAAAAAGGCATTTAGCTCCACTACAGAAAGCAGTTTTATTTGGAAATCTTCCAAGTTTTTTCCACCATGAACACTGCAAAAAAACCCACAGTCAGCTTTTCTGCATAGGTTCCACATTTGTTGGATGCCCTCAAGGTTGTCCTTACTGGGTGCTGCTGAGGTGTGCTAGTCATCTAGTGTTTTAGGATTCACTGAAGTGTGCCTTTTCCCAGATATTTTAATAGCCCTCCATTTGCAGTAGTAGCTTTGTCTCCCTTAGGTACTTGTTCTTCAAATTATTTTTTGACTTCACTGAGAATTTATGACTTTCTATTTTGAAAAGTACTTTAGCTTCCTGAAATATTCTCTCTCAATTCCATAAAACTCCTTTACATAGGTATTCAGTGACCCTGGCTTCTGAAGAGCTGTGCAATGGAAGTACATGGTCGTCATTGTTGCAAAGCATTCTGTCAGCTGAAAGGTTGGAGCCGGATACTGCACATTTCTCATCTGCAGGTGGAGGGCTGCACTCCTCTTGTGTGTCGCTGTCCGTAAGGGGAAGAAGGATCGGTCCACGCAGGGAAGGGGTGTGAACGGGCATGAACACTTTATTAAGGAGAGCATGGGATACTTATAGGGTTCAGGCGGAGGTTTCTAGAACTTGGGTGGAGTTAGGGGCAGACCACAACACAAAAGGAAAAGGGTAGGAGGGTTTATAACTTATAAGGAAGAACTGGGGATGGCGCAGCCTCACAGGGTGGAGCTGCATTGCTGCACCGGCTAGCCAATGAGGTTTTGGGGTACATCAACCAATCAGGGGGCTGTAACCGGGGTTTCCAGAACCAAGCAGAACAGTTGGACATACAGAAGTAATAGAATGGTATTAATTACCTATCTGATACATCTTTCATCCTAACAATAACACTTGAACAGTATAAAAACTTGCAGAAACAGCAGCTCTATGGCAAAGGATATACAGCAGGTGGTTGTGTCAGCAGCAAACAGTTTCATCCATAGGTAAACATTATTCTTTCAGTAGTCCCTGAAGTTGCCTCTCCTGACACTTGTGGGCTTGTTAACTGACTGCTTCACAAAGCAGATGTGCCTGGTGGCCATAAGAGTTCTCTCTGCTTCATGTCATGGTGTGAGTTTATCCCAGTGCACACAGGATAACTGAAGACTTTTAATGCACTGGATTTTCTGCTCCTAAAACTCCTCCCATCTCTCTTAATGTATCTCAGGCAATGCTAAGGTTCAGCCTAGCAATGTGTAACACAGGCTCAGTATTGTAATCCTATTTAGGCCTGTGTTTTGTTTTTGTTTGGTTTTTGTTTGTTTGTTTGTTTCATTTTTATATATATCACGTTGCATAGTAAGAGGGTCAATTTTTTAATTTGTTTTGATGCCAAGGTTCCTAATGCTTGATTTCTGGCATGACTTATGTGCTGCGATATCATTATGTGGCATTGACTACCTTCCTTCCACCATGTTTCTGAGTTTCCTGCTATGCCAACATCTTCACTTGAACGCTAGGAATTGCAGTTTCCAAACTCAATTTCTTATACTGATTCAATGTGTGTTGAAACAATTACACTAATGCCTTGGTTTTCTTTGTGAATTGCCCCACTTGTTATCTCTTTCTTTCAGTTATTTCTATCAGTGATAAATTTGTGCCATGGGGAATTTAATGATATTTACAGAAGTCTTAGAAAAAGCAGCTTTGGCAGCAATGTTCATAAATTCGGAAATTCACAAATATTTAAAAACTCTTGGTATCATTGCAAAGTGAATAAGAAATTAGTTTGCAGTTTCTAAACAGTAACTGAGATGTCATTTTGGGAAAGGAAAGAACAGAGAATGTAAAAATGAGGGGGGAAAAAAGTATCTGCATTTTTTATAACATTTCTCTCTACAGTTTCTATCTTATTCTTGATCCTGTATGTTCCAAAAGTAATTATTAAAAAGGAATACTATTCCAACCATTGGGCTGCGTAAGAGTTATGTACATATCCCCAGCAGCTCTACCTGGCCAGCACCATGGCACCTCCAAGTCTCATCTCTCTCACTGAGACATGTCAGAGAGAGAAAGGCATTATTCCCATTCTCCTTCCCATGCCAAACAAGTCAGCAAGGTCAAGCCATTTCTTCATATAGCAATAATTCACATAGCCATTATTCCAGCACTTCTTAGGCAGCTCTACTTGCTGATTAGCTCAAACAAAGAGCTGTAATGATCCAAATGTATCGTATTCTGCAGAAACTCTCACTTCCATTGTTATCTCCATTATTTTTGAAGAATTACTTATTTTTTTTATGGTTTGCATTTTTTTATTTTTTTTTAAGAATTCATTGTTGATAAAATAAGGTTCTTTTAGTGCAGGCTTAATCATTTTTATTTCACAACACTTGCTTTGTATATTTAGTAGATACTGTATTTCGAGGATATCATAGATTATTTAGAAGATCTGGTTTCTAGAGGAAGTAGAGGTCTTGCTGCTAAGTTACTATCTGTTCCTCTACTTTTGATTTTGATGATAATACTTGCCTGCAGTTGTAAATTACTTTAACATCTGCAGTTAAAAAAACACTTTGCATCTCTTAAAATTTGTTTTTCAACCATACCATTTAAGTTAAAACACTGGAGCCCCATACAGGAAATAGAGTAAGATTCTTCTGTCTGTTCTAGTAGAAGCTACATTCATAGAAAGGCTTCTTCTCATGTAGTTATCAGTTAATAGAAATAGCACCCCAAGCAATGTCCCTAGACAAGTGGGCAGTCTGGGTGCAGACAACAGAATAGAATAGAAAGATTTTATATATTAGGTATCATAATGTATTATTAAGTATTTATTATATATGTGCAGTGCAGAAAGATAGCTTAACGCTTTAATAAGCTTGTAGCTGTAAACACTGGAAAAGAGGCAGCAGAAAAATATGATTGTTAAATCTAGGGTGAGACTATTTCAGTTTTTTGGAAGGCTATAAAATCTCAGGAACATTATATTAAAGATTTACTACTAATCTAAGTTGAAAAAAAGAGCCATTGTTTCAAACCACTCATGGTAAGAGAAGGCATTTGCTTCCTTTAGTGGAGACAGATTAAAGTAAATTAATGTGATGGAATTAGGACGCTCTCATCTTGAGCCTTTAAAAGCACCTAACTACTAAGGCAATACACCCTAGTGAATAAGGAGAGGGGAGAATAAGGTCTCTAAAACAAATTTGCAAATATGGAGATTTAGTGAGTTTCTAGGGGACAAAGTACTTTGATTTTGTATATTTGTGACTAATCCACATGCTCATGATGTCAAGAGAAAATTGAAAGTGCTGAAAGCTATAAAAGGTATTGGACTGGATTAACTTTAAGGAGTAACAAATGCTTCAGATTTAGGCACTGTCCCATACTGTAAGTAATGTTTGCTGATTTAGAACAGAGAGTTTTACTTATGGGAACAGATTTCTAACATGTAATAATTGACTAGTAAACCCTGATGTAATCCATTTTATTTTCACTAATTTCCTATCTGCGAACGTTTTGTTGCTTTATGTGAGAGAGAAGAATGTAACATACACTATTCTCTGCATACCTGATTTTGACCACTTTTTTGACTGAGGGAACTTTCACAAAACAATACTCTGGTACTCTTAAAACTATGTGTACCACTACAAACATAATTGGAAACAGCACACACAACAACAAGAGATACTTCTAGGTGTGTTATTATGTTTAAATTGAAAATATTTTCCTGGCAAGAGTTACAAAGTTTCACATAAATAAGATTTTTTGGCAGAGAAGACAATTTAAATCTGTGTTTTATAGATGAGAAACGTATTCTGTATATCATTCAGACTTCTTAGAAGTCTCATCCATTTACAGAATATAAAAGGACTATGTCTATTTCATCTTTTTTTACCCCTTAATAATAAAAAAAAGTCCACTTGCACTATGTGCATCTTTTTCTGCTTTCTTTTTGAACTAAAAATATATGGTATTCACCATGTATACTAGGCATTTCTCAATTTATATTAAATACAGGAAATGTCTGTGGAAGTAATGCATGTATCAGCAATGGCAAATTGCATGGACCCTGAGCAAAAGCACATAAGCAGCTAAGTTTTCTTTCTGAGCACAAAAGTTATAGACACCCAGAGGACCAAAAGTAACCATGAGCACCTATGGCATGAATTATGGCTTTGCTTACCTGAATAATTAATGTCCCATTTTGCTTCATATTAGTCTTGTAATCCAAAGCATAGAAATGTCCAAGAGGCAGCAGAATAAGCAGTAAGCACCCTTGCTGCATCCCAGTCTTTTGCATATTGGAGCTCAAGGGTGTGTACGCTTGTGCAAAAATGAAAAGAGGTGGGGGAATGCGTATCTTGTGTTTTGAACTCCAGCAGCTAGACTGGGAGGTGAAAAAGTGTTAGGAGGGCATTTAGGCAGGATATACACTGAGTTAATGGATAGCACGACAAGAAATCTCAATAACTTTGAAAGCAGGATTTAGCTCTGAAACATCCATGACAAATTCACTTAGGTGGGCAGAGATCTCTCACTTCTAAGAATTGCCATAAAGTCCATGTCTGTTTACACACAAATAGCTCAATTTCAGGGTTTAAAACCTTTGTTGAGTAAGAACATATTTTGTCTTCCTTTCGTTCCCTCCCTTCCTGATAAATTAAGTTGCTCTGGATATACACTGTTGTTCTACCTGATGGAATGGTTCTATTTTTTTACTTATATATTTCACGTATGTTCCCCAGAACACATGTGTTCACCTTCACAATTCCAGTCCAAGGACAGCGTTTTTATACAGCAGATAGTGTGGAAGGTCACATAATGGTGTTATTTTCTTTGCTGATGAAGCTGCTTCCCATGTGGTGACATACGGCCATGCTGTTATAGTCAGTCAGAAAGAAACCTGCACCAAAAAGATAAGTGTGAGAAGTTTAGCCCTTCCAGTATTTCAAGGAAATTAACAGATATGATTTTGTTCTTTCAATGTCCAGACATTGGCTGAAAAATAAAAAAGCTACTTTGCTTGTGGTTTAATTTGAAATGTATCCAGAAGCACCTCTTAAAATTCTAAAAACCTTTAAATCCCATGATATACTTTCCATTTATTTCTCATTCACTTTGTGCATTTTAGTGCTTCTGTAATAAAACTCACCTAAAAAGGCATTCAGAAGACCATGTAGCACAAATGTACAAGCTTTACTGCATCATGTCTGAGAGCAACATAATCTGCCACTGCTTCAAAGAGATGACTTTCTAGGTGCTTATCTAGATACTGTAATGTCAAAAGGTTCAAAAGTTAGCTCTCCACTTTGTCACATATCCCTGTCATTCACATTTGGCCCCTTTAGCAGCTGTCCACTAGGTCAAGAACTTCCAGACTTTGGCAGGGGGTCTCACATGAGGACTTTGGCAATGGGCTACCCTAAGAAAAGTAAAGTTGCATTTCTTCATTTCCTAGCAATTGCCATTCTACCTTCTTTTACTCACTTGTACAGAGCTGCCTAACAGCTTCTGTGGCCTCCCCCTTGCTTCAGGTTCCCAGTGACTGCTGTTCCATCTCCATCAAATTTATCAAGTCTTGTCGATATTGCCACACCAAAATAAAATTCAAAAATTTATTTTGAATCCTGTGGGTCCATGTGCCTGAGTAGTACTACAATATATCTCAGTTTCAGATAAGCGCTGTTTAGAAAACTCCATTTACATCCATTCTCTTTTTGAAATTTACATTTTATGTGTAAAACTTTTGAGTAAATATTGTGCTTTCTAACCCACAGCATAGATGACATTTTCACCTTTTTCACTACATTTCTGCAGTGAAGGTTTGACTTGTAATACATGCACAATACACTGGGAACTCAGAAAACAGCATCTACTCAAAGTTTGCCAAGACTACTTGACCTACATTTCTTCTCAAGTACTGAACATAAATGGGTTTGGAAAACTTGGCACACAAGTGTTCATCTAAAGGCATAATGAAATTGGAATAGACAAACGTATGTTTCTTATTAAAAACAGTCTTAATTTTTAACTAATTGAATGGACTTGAAAGAAGATTCCTGTTTTCAGAGGGTTTTTTGTCCCACATCTCATTAAGAGTTCATGGCCCCGGTGCTGATTGCTGCATACCAGTGATGAGGTTCAGTAGAACTCCATACTCTCAAGAACGTAGCAACTGGACACAAAGTACCAACCTCTGCCCTGATACATTAACTCGGCAGCTCAGCTGTGCCTGCCACTGCATGATAGCCTGTGGCACCCCAAGCTTCTTGTAAGGTGATGTAACCTTCCTTCACTCAGGTTAGATGATTGCTCAGTGGGGGAGCTCCTGCAAGGGAATAGATGCAAGGCAGTTTGGGACCTTGGTGACTTGTTTGTGTTCTTGAAGGCAGCCCAGGTGGGTCTGAGTAGAAATTGATCTCTGGGGTACATTAAATAAGTAGGGATACATTGTGGTTTTTGTTTTTTTTTCTCTGAAAACATATTTCAGTTTCATGACCTCATTTTGAGAAACTCTGTCTTGTTCTGCCTCAACCAACAGTTGAGACACAGTACCAAGACAAGAAAATCAAGAGACTGTAAAAAGTCTATGTCATCTCCAAGAGGTCCAGATCTATAAAGAACTAAACAAGTATGAGAAAAAAATATAGTTTGATCTAGAGCTATAAAATCCTGGCTTTACTGGGGATGTGACAAGCTAGTTGCTCTAATCTTTATTTCCATGAATGACTCATGCATTCTGGTGCAAAGCAACCCTAATAAATTACTAATTTCATCTGTCAAACATAAGTGTCTAGAATCACTTAACATTAGTAAGGGCATCTAAGCCTTCATCATAGTACTCACAGATATGAAAAATACAGGTGAGTTTTGTACACTCCTGGACAGGCAGACAGAGACTAGGCAGTATGTCCTGAAGAGGATAAAAAGCTGTTCTGTGCAATTAATACAAACCCCAGGCTGACAGGTGTAGAAACAAGTCTTATGGAGGTGACTGAGCATGCTGAGGTTGGTTAGTCTGGAGAAGAGAAAGCTTAAGGGAAAATTTATAGCTCTTTACAACAATCTGAAAAGAGTTGGTAGTGAGGTGGGGATTGGTCTCTTCTGCCATGTCACAAGCAAAAGGAGGAGAGGAAATGGCCTTAGCTTGCACCACATGAAGTTCAGGTTAGATACGAGAAAAAAAAAATCACTGCAAGAATAGATAGAAATTGAAATAAGTTTCCAAAGAGGTGGGGAAGTCTTTGGAAGTGTTCCAGAGGCTTCTAGATGTGGCATATGGGGATATGGTTTAGGTGTGATTATGGTGGTGCTTGGTTGATGGTTGGACTAGATGATCTTGGAAGTCTCTTCTAGCCTTGATGAATCTGTGATACAGTGCCTCAAACTCTGATTTCTGAGGTGGCTGGAGGCCATGTGAACTATCTGAGAAATCTCCAATGCACTAGTGTGACCAGCTGAACTAAGTCGAACATTGTCTTTGAGCATGGTAGAGACTTTTATACACAGCTAATATATTTACTGAAAATGCAGGTTTCAGCCTCAAACTGAGTACCAACCTGTGATGGAACTGGGGGGAGATCACAGAACCTTCAGAGGTTCCTTCTAACCTTAACCACTCTGTGAATCCAGCTGCTCAATATCACTATTTGTTTGCTCTCACTCTAAGGAATTAAATGTAGAATTCTTAGGAGCATTGTAAGCACAAGAAATCTGTTCAAAGCATGTAAATAGAATAAATCTGTGAGTGAATCAGGCTTTTTAAGGCATCATCATGGCTAGACTTCGTGAACAAAGATTTGAGAGGGCTCTACCCACGCTTGCTGCAAGCTCGCTGATGGCTGATAAGGCCAATGCGAGATAGGCAAGTCTGGTTGCAAAAGGCACGGCAGAAAGTTTCCGTAGGCGGCACTGTCAGGGCACGGTTCTTTCTGCGGTGTCTTTTCTCCTCCAGACTGATTCTGCATGCTGTTTCAAAGGAGACAGCAGCGTTATAGATTGTGTGTCTCCACGTCTCCTGATTGGAGGTCAGAGTGGACCAGTGATGGTGGTCAATATGGCCAAGGCTGAGGTGTTGTTTCAGGCAGTCCTTGTGTCTCTTCTTTGGGGCTCCTCTCTTGCGGCAGCTGGTGGTGAGTTCACCGTAGAGCACAATCTTAGGGAGGCGGTGATCCTCCATCCTGGAGACGTGCCCTGCCCAGCGCAGCTGCGTTCTCAGCAGCACAGCCTCGATACTGGTGACCTCTGAGGGATATTAAATAGAAAGAGGTCCAAGTTTAGTCTTGGACTACACAGTTGGCCCTGAAGAGAGTCTGAACATGTTCAGACCATCGATTCAGGCTGGAGGTTTTATCAGTGAGAAGCATTTGGCCATCTGTGCTGAGTAGGGGAGTTTGAACCTGGTGTGTGGGTCCGTACACTGCTTTCAGAGCCTCATAGAATCCTCTGTGGTCACCCAAATCTGCACATAGTTGAGTCTTTTCTGCTAGGTTGATCCACCACTTGTTCTGGATGTCTCGAAGTTTCTGTTGCAGCTTGCTGCATGCAAGATGAAAGGCTGCTTTTCTTACATGACAAGATGGCTGAGCGAGGTGTGCCCTTAAATGACTATAGTAGTTTCCATATGCTGGAGAGGTTGTCCAGCTTAGCGGCAATTGACCTATGAATTGCAGGTAAAATGGAGAGGCTCTATATTTACCATATGAGAGCAGAATAAATTTAAGAACAAAATAGCAGACTGACTGAACGTATAGTGGAGTAATAGGTTAAACTAAAGAACTAGACCCAATACAGTTTCTAGTTCAAGCTTCCCTGAGTTTTAAACAAACAACCTTTTCCTTAGACCTTTTCTGAAAATGAACTCACTAGCAGCTCAGGATTTCCAGAGATACCACAGAAAACCTTTCTGTCTATTATTCTTTTATTCATTGGTCTCTGTAGCCCTTCTATGGCAAAGAAAGTCTTACTTTACTGGGAATAATTTGGCCTCTGTGCTGTGTCTCTTTGTATGTGCTCTCAAACTTGCCCTAGGTAGATTTCGCTAGGAGTAACCACGCTGGAATACGTAACTTCACTGAAATTCCATTAGCAGAAAGCTGTTTCAGGAAGAGAACTAGGCTCTACCTGTTAAATTTGAAAATACAGGTTTGAGAAATCAAGCCTGGATTTTTTCTGTCATCATCCAGTCATGGATTGCCTCAAATACTGTATTTATCTGTAGCAGTCGTACTACAGTAGTGGAGGCTTTTCTCAGCTAATGTAGAGACAAGAACACAGTGGGAGAGGATTTATTTGCTGCAAAACTGATTTATTGGTGAGATTAATGTGTTTTCCTCATACACCAGGGATGTACTTGGTAGTAGATGTAAGAAGCACTTTTCTCCCAAAGGCATGCTGACAACTTTAGAAACTGCTTGTTGTTTTGCTTACTTGTGTTTTCTGCTTTCCTTTCTGATCTCTGGTAGAAGTGATACTAACAAGCTATTTGGTATTGTGGAGACCTGCAACAAAACCAAGATGTACTATTACCTCTGTGAAACATGGATGTGATTCTGTCTTTTGGTGTTCTCCTTCAGGCTGTTAGACTGCTATTAAGTACTGGGAAGTTTTGTAGCCTGGAAGGCACAGGATCATGATTATTGTTTGTCCATAAGTAAGTATCTCTTCCATCATTGATTCCAGTCACAGTATATGAAGATTATCGAAGAATACAAATTCTTCCAGTTTAATATACTAATTGTTAGCAGTCACCTTATATATAGCTATGCCCTGAAGCCCAACTGGAAATGGGAAGCTTTGATGGCTCTGATCTCACAGTAAAGTTTTACAGCCATGATCCTTCACATTCTTTAGCACATGCCTGAAAGGCAAATCCTGTTTCCACTAAAGAGTTAGAGTGTTGCTCTAACAGCAGCACACTCCTGCATGAAAAAAACCTATGACAAATACATTAATCAAAGCCTACAGGAGAAACAGATTGTACCTGGGTGAGTGCAGCCTTCCTGTGTTATATTATGAAAATTAGTCATTTCTCCTCAGTCATAAGGGGAGGTATAACTCTTACCCAAAATGACCTTCACAGTGGTATTAATCTTAACTAATGTTGAACTGTGAGTAATTTCTGTTGTTGCAAGCAGCCACAAATGACCAGGAAAATCCATCCACTATAATGGAAATAGTTCCTCCTTTGGGATTATCTGATGGTACCTTTTGGCCTCACCCTCCAAGTCAGTCATTCCGCTAGATAAGACTGCTTCTACCTGTGCTATGAACAGAGGGAAATATTGTCCCTACAGGAGGATGAAGAGTAAAATTTAAAAGTTATCTTAAGTCAAAGACATTTCAAGAATCCCTGAAGAAAATATTGAAATATGACTTGTGATGTATTTCTAAAGACCAAAAAGTGTTATACTACCTTAAGTTTCATAACAGATTGCATAACATTTCAGAGGCTGTGTATCATGGGATTACACGTTCATTGCCTGAATATAGTATAATAGTCACTGGAAATTCAGCAGTTTTGCTGATGGAATTTTTCAGTATCTACTGGTTAAAGCACTACCCTAGCAATCACTTCTGATGTATGTGCTAGAGACACACACCCTTAGAAATTTGATCTGTGCAGTACTCACTTATTGCAGAGAAACTTTTGGAAAGCTTTTAAAACTTACAGAAGCCTCTATTGAAAGTTCTTATTTGGTCTAATGGTCTATGTCCAGACCTCAGAGCATGGTAGACAACTTGATAATATTAAGACCTGAGTTACTGGTCATAACCATCACAGACATTGGAAGGGGGAGAACTGGTTTCATGAAAATGGGCTGTCCAGGGAGCAGAAACTGTGTGCAATAGATTGTAATGCTATCACAATTAGTATGTTAATTTTATAGCTGGGCAAACCTGTGCTGCTTCTTCTGGTCAGCAAAGACTTTGTTATCAGGTACCACTTGCAGACTTCCGGGTACTCATTCTTCTAAACTTCATGAGGTGATTCTGTGCAAAAGTTTATACACAGTTAGAGTCTATGAGAGCAGATACAGTTTGAACCATTAGTTCACATACATGCTATTGTGAAAGACTCAACCCTGGCCCAGTTCCAGGCTGTGTAAATGGATAATTGGCTCCTTCATTGCATCGGGTTTGCTCAGCTCTCCACCAAACACAGCTGTGTGCCGGCTAGCTCTCCCCACCCCGCTCCCGACAAAAGGAAAAAAAACTAGTAAAAGGCANGGAGAAGGGGAAGGGGAGAAGGACCAGAAAGAGTAAACACAAAACAATCCCACTCAATCAAATCCCAGGAATTAATTAAATAGAACAATAACACAGGAAAGATCTCACCAGCTTCCCTTAGGAGAAGTGAGTGCCTTCCCTCCTCTGTCGGCAGAGGCAACAGCTCTCAGCCAGGCCTGAGCTCAGAGAGATAAGCCGAGGCCTAAACACCGAGAACTGCCGGCTCCGTGTCCACCCAACAAGGGAGGGAGAAGGGAAAAGGCACAGACAGGAAACTCCCTCCTGTCTTTATACACCTGATTATGTAAGGGAATGATATGGAATACTTCCTTGGTTTTGTATCCTGGTTTCTAGGGAAGGCCTACAGACAAACTACCACATTCATTAACAGTCAGCAGCTGGTGGCTTCTTTTTGTTTCCCTTATCCATACTTGCAGAGGAACAAGTGAAGGATACATCAGTTCTATCAGGATTGATGACTAACACTCTATTCATACCTGGAAGATGCAATGCTGTGTCTCTCATAATCAAGGTTTGGTGCCACTGCTGCCCAGTAAATTGGCTGGTCTTTAGCACAGGACATAGCTGTACATGTTGCTGTTGTTGGCTGGACTTCGCGAACGAAGACTTTGGGATAAGCCTGCGCAATGGAGTTTTTAGGTGAGGCACAGTGTGTGCGGAACTGGCCCCACCCCCTTTATTCCTGAGGTTCATTTTGCCACGGCCGAGCACGCTCGGACGGTGACAGCGAGTTCCTCGGGATTCGAACCGGCGTCCTCAGAGGAGGAGCAGGCTCCAGAGGCGGCGACCCACACCACTCGGCCAATGCCCGCCGCCCATCCCAGATCAACATCAAAGAAAAAACCAGCAAACAGAAAAGCAATAATGTCAGGTTGTTGAGCAATCCTGGGAGCCCATGTGGGTCAGAGCACAAGGGGAAGACCTCGTCTTTTCTTCTCTGCCACTGAATGACACAAACGTGGCACTGCAGCCACGCCTGCAACACGAGCTGGGGCAGGAGCTGTACATGTAATTTTTTTTGAAGTGACTAGAATAAAATTGATATGTCAAAAACAAACAAACAAAAACAACAACAACAAAAAAAAAACAAACCCTGAAAGTCAACAGGGTGTGTGATAGCACAATGGGAAAACAAGATTGGTGAGTAGGATCCTCTGAGCCTACAAGATCTTGTGTTCACTAGGATTTCATTATATAAATGTCATCCCAAATAGTCTCTATTGCCAAAACTTAGTTAACCAGATGTTTTAAACAATTGTGTATCCCATTGTATTTAGGTTTTATCCCATTAATATAAACTGCAATTGTAATACACTGAAATATGAAAAACAAAGTGGGTCTATATTCAAATAGAAGCATCAACATTATACTTCACAATCTTCAGCAAATAGCAAGTTCTCTAGAAATATAAGTTTTCTCTATCATATCCTTTAGCAAGATGGCTTCTCTAATTCTTCATGGTTTCTTATGGGATCACACTGCTGAATGTCTCCCTTAGTGCCACTTTCCAGACAGAACTCATTAGCTCTATGTGTTTGTTTTGGATAGCATTCAGAGTTCCTGGGTCACTAGGAAAGCTTCTCCTGCTCACATGAGGTCTTCAGTGTACCACCTCAATCCTACTGAACATTAGAATTTGAGAAATTAATTACTAGCAACATATTTGGAAAAAATCACTGAGTTTCACATGAAACAACATTGAATTATCTAAGGATGGAGATATATACTGTAAAAATTAATTAGGTTAAGTGTATACATTCTGAAGAAAGAGAATGTCATTATTAGATTATATTTCACAGAGAGATACAATAAACAAGAGGTGGTGGAAAAATACAACAGAACTGTGTGCATAGAGTACCAGTAAGTAATGAGCTTTAGCCTGTAGTAAAGTCTTTAGTGCTGTCAGCCATAACCACTAGGACTTGTTGCTTGCACTGAAATATTAAGGTCAGAATATACTTTTAAAATATTCCACCAAAAATGGAACCTATTGATTTAACATGGTTTAAAATAACATTATCACTGGCAATGCCTCCTAATAATCAGAGTCGATTTTTATTAATGATTTATTTGACAACTTTTGGTGCTGATTTCCTACAGATTGAGATATTTTAAATGGATTATGATCATTTGAAAATCTGATGCATCAGTTATGTGATTTAAAATGAGTATGTCATCAATCTCCCATTATTTGGGAGGTTGTATCTAGGTCAGTTTGGTGCACTTAAGAGAGGAGAAGACCATCATCAGGCTACTACTTATAAACCATGTAGTAAATGTGACTCCTACACTTTAACTCCTGTGTAAAATAAAAGACAGATTATGTCAGATAAATACTAATTGATCTCAAATAATTGATAGATGAATTAACTTGTGTACTGTTGTTTGTTTCCTCAACACATATCAGTTATAAACCTGGCTAATTTATCATTTAAACTGGGTTTATGAGTGTTTGCATAAGTGAAGCAGCAGGAAAGAGGTTGTATTGACGAATGTTCACTGAAAGCTTTGTGGACTCATTCTTTTCACTTAGTCCAAGATTTCTTCATTAATTTAATTCTACTAACTAGTAGCATAACTCTTTACTGACCTAAATCAATAAGAATAAAGGATGACTGACAGCAGGAGGAATGACTGAGGAAATGGCAGGCTAGTGCACACATCTGACTATAGGACTACGTTAGTGAAAGGAAAGCGTAAAGGACAAGACAAAAGAAGAGAACTAGGAACAGAAACAGAGCTAGGAAATGGTTTGGCTTGAACAGGTAACCAGAACCTGGTCCTGCAGTACTGCCCGCCACTATGTCTTAATTAGAACATTACACATCCCACAAACCCTCATTGTCATACCCCTTGCCAGCACAGAGTTTCGTTGCTGACTACAAACTTGTCACTCAACTGTGGCTATCTGGGGGAGTTTGTAGAGTCAACACCTGAGCTGTTTTCATATTCTCTGCATCTTGTCTTGGATAATCTGTGCTGGATTCCTCTCTCAGCTCAGCCCTGTATGATCAGATGTGCAAAGACTGTACTAAGCTACTTCTGCTTTTTACCTCTGTAGATTCCTACAAACATAATAACAAGGCCTCCAAAGATCAGACAGCAGTTTTTAGAACACAGTGCAAAATAACCCCTGAACAGTTAGTGATGTACTAAGAATCCTGAGATATGTTTCCAGAAATTAGAATTTATGACACTAGTAGCTTTGCACTGCAATTTACCTCAAATGAGATTAAGAATCTCTGGTATTCTCTTTATGCTGCTTTAACTTGGAGTCTGGATGAAAGCCAGAATGGGCACTAGGAGCCATAAAAACTACATTTCTAATAATCCCAGCTCTCTAAGAGGTATTATCTGCACATGAACCATAAGGCTTTGCTCCGTAATATTCCAAACCTACAAATTTATATAGCTATATACAATAAAAATAACCATTCAATGCTGAATAGAGAAAAGGTTTTAAATTACTATCTCCAGTTTTCATTGGTTTTGTTGAAGTTGTGTTTCCTCATTGTGGAGATTAGTGAAAAATAGCGGAAGCACCCAGGTTTAAGTTAAAGAAGTTATTGCAGAGATGTGCATTTTTATCAGTGACCCACAGTGAGTTTGGGATTTTTTCCTGTTTATCTCACCCAGATATCTGATTTGTATGGACACTATGATCTTCTGCTTTGCCATGTAGTAATTAAAATCAGTTATTTCAGTTCTGGTACAACCAAGACTACAGTCCATGTAGTTTTCACTGTCTTCCATAGGTCAAGAAAGTTCCTCAGTCAACTTTGAGTTTTAAAATGGTGATCTTGTAAATTTTCCCTCTTTTGTAGGGAAAAATAACCTCATTAAAGAAGAAGTATGGATGAAATCCAAAAACATGACTCAAGTGAATCCTAGTGGCTCAAAGATGGAAGGCAAAGAAAATGTGGTTTCTATAAGTTTTTATTACAGAATTGCATGAGGTTCCAAGAAGATCAACTGTTAGAAGTTCTCTCTTGTTCTGTGAGGCTTCTCTATCATGTTGCCGAGACAGATCTGCCATATGACATCCCAAATCACAAAAGGAACTCTGAATGTGTAAGAGGAACACAGTAATTAAGAGGCTGGTATCTTTCATAGTTGAAACTTTGTAAGTACCAGCTGGAGTCTCCTTTCTACGACTGCATCTAACCTAGTGGACATGACAGCATGCCCAGGCTTCTTGACTCAAGTATGGGACCTTCTCACACTTGGACCACAATGAAATGAGGGACAAGAATCCCTCAGATTTTGGTTTCTTTGGAAGAAACTTGGATATTCAAGTCAGAAGGAATCATACTGTGTTTCCAACAGGTTCTTCCTGATGACCAGATGACTCTGGGATACATGACTGATTGCACCCTTATATTCCTCTGAATATTTGAAGATTAATCAGAATTATATTTTTCCTCTTTGCACTGGTAGCTCACACAGATGCCAGGTATTTTGTCCTTCTTTTGCACGGGAGATCTGTAATTAATTGAGTTGGCAACTCTAGTTCCTGTAACTCCTCTCTCTTTATCACAAATCTTAGAAAATTTACTATTGTTTTGAAAAGAATAGGTGGACACTGGAAAACACATACCAATGGCTTATTACAAGCAGACATCAAAACAAAACTTGAGGACTGAAAGTCATTTTAGCAAAAAGAAAGAGCAAATAGTTGCCATAATGACAGTCTTCATAACCATTCCTTTTGTGATACACAGATTCTGAGGACTGAATAATTTTTCTGCCTTGTAATTTTGAGAAGATTAAAACTTCAGTACTGCAGCTGTTTTCTTCAAGAGAATCTATGGCTGTGGAATTATAATACATACGGCAATGCTACATTAGTGTAGTATTATTCACATCACTATAGTTAAACTTGGGTCAGCACTTCCTTTTAGACGCTGTGAAGTTAGTGTTTGTCCATGCACATTTCCTTTCAGCTGACTTGGAACATGATGCCTCAGCCTTACAACTGTACTTGATTGTTTTTTTTTTCCCTAAAGCTGTTTAAAAAAGCTCTGATCAAAAGCTCTTAATCTTATGACTGAATGTTACTAGCTCTCAATTCAAAATGTGTGGCATGTTTAATTGCCACTGAAACTGTTTCCTGGTTTGCATCTTTAAAGACAATATATTACTCAATTTAAAATCATAATGTAAGGATTTTTTTCACTTAAATCATTCTCCATTTACTTAGTTGCCCCTACAAATGCAATTGGTTAACATTCAAGGTCCTGGCGGAGGGTGAGATACTCTGCTTTTCCTCTTAATCAACTTTGTTCTATTTAGCAACCTTCAAATCCAAACCCTTTTGTGCAGGAAAAATGAAAATATTCAGTTATTGAATCCTTTAATTCAAATTTATCCATTAGACTCTATCATACTTCTTGTGGTTTAACCCCAGCCAGCAACCATGAATCATGCAGCCACTCAGTCTCCCACCAGCAGATCTGGGGAGAGAACCGGAAGGGTAAAAACTGTAAAACTCATGGGTGGAGATAAATACAGTTTAATAGGGAAAGCAAAAGCCCCACACATAAGCAAAGCAAAACCAAGGAACTAATTCACTGCTTCCCATGGGCAGGTAGATGTTCAGCCATCTCCAGGAGAGCAGGACCCTATAATGTGTAACAGTTACTTGAAAAGACAAAAATCATCACTACAAGCCTCCCCCTTTACTCCTTTCCCTCTTTTACATGCTGAGCATGACTTCATATGGTCTGGAATATCTCCTTGGTCAGTTTGGGTCACCTGTCCCAGCTGTGTCTTCTCCCACACACCCCCAAATTCCTTGCTACAGTGACAGTAAGAAAAGTAGAAAAGGCCTTGACTCTGTGTAAGCCCTGCTCAGCAATAACAAAAACATTTATCGTCTATTATCTATCCTCTGTTCAGTACAAATACAAAACATGGCTGCACATTAGCCACAGTGAAGAAAATTGACTCTACCCCACCAAAACCAGTACAGTACTACATGAGATTTATGAAGTTCCAGAAAGTGGAAATGTAAGACAATGTTTATAAAAATTCTTCACTTCACACACTTCCAGCTTCATTTAGTAAAAACATTATTTGTTTAAATAGCACTCCCCAGTTACATACCTTTTGACTTTTGAGCTCAATGATTTATTTTTTCTGCCATAATCAGATGTTGATACTTTCCTAAGTGTCACCTCGGAGATAAGGAAGGGGAGTCAGAGTAAAATGACCAGTGCATGACTAAGAGGAGGAAATATGCCCTTCACAAGCTGTGGTTTATTTGGGCCCCACAGTCGTCCTCTATGCTTCTTCCTCAGTGGTAAATATCTGTTCTTTATAGGTCACTCCTAACTGACACAACTTTAATAGTGTGATTTGGAAATGCACTATATCCCAATGACCCCAAAGCAAGCCTTATAGTTGGGGCTAATAGAAAAGTACCTTGGAGATGACATGTAAACACTTTTCTGCAATGGTTTTCTTGAGTAATGTGATTAATTTGTTCTGCTTCTTAGATTTTGAGTAAATTTAATTTTGTTAAAAAAAAAGAATAATTTTTCTCTAATGTCTAGACTGTATTCCATACTCTTTTCCTTCCAGTTGTAAAGTCGTAAGGGCTTTTCTAAATACCTAAGATGGCAAGTATGACAAATCACATGGTCACTTTACAGTAACTAATTCCTAACTTGTATTAATGGATGCTGTCCTTTGGACAATCTTCATCCTCCAGACGATGAGCCTCCTCTGCTTACTTCTACTCATGCCAGGTACTTAAAAAATGATGCAAAAATTCTCCAATCTCATAAATATTGTATATAGGGTAGAACAGGGAGACTTATTTCTATGTGTTCATAATATGATACACATACCAGTCAAACAGAGGGATTAAAATTTCTGTGTTTTTGATGAAAAGCCTTGTTCTAATATCCTATTTTACCTAATGTAGAAAGATATTTTACTCTCAGATGTTAGAGTATACCTTTTTCCCTAGTTAAAACAAACTTGATTTCACTCTCCTGCCATGAACTTAAGACTTGTGACTGCTGGTGGTGTTTCCACTTTGCAGTCTCCAGCCACTCAGCAGTCCCATTGTTCCTTAGGCTTGGCTGCATCTGACAATCTGTGTAGCTTATACACAAATGGAGAAAGAAAGCTGTGCAGAAAATGCAATAGCTGCAGAGCAACAGGGTTGGGAGAACTTGGCATAAAAAGTGCTTGCCATGCAAGAGTTCTTTCTGCTTTATTTTTCTGAGGGAAGGAACCCTGTTTTTTTACCGACTTCACAAACTTTGCATCACTTTGATGCTTCCTCTGACAGCCAGGTGGCTGCAGCCTCCATCAGCATACTCTGGGTATTGGTTGTGCAGTTTCTTGTGTATACTTTGAATCTACTGTGGAGAATGCTATGGATAAATATATTCATTTTTCTTCAAGCAGAGCTCCACTATTGTCCATAAAAGATACACACAATCTGAGTGTTTTTGTGTGTGTGTGTAATCCATAATTTTCCTACTGTCCCTTATTCATTTTTTTTCTCACATTCATTTCAACTTGTTCAGATTTTTTTTTTTTCAAACTGAACATTTTTGAAACCACTAATGTAGTTAAAAAATATATATGTCATATATGGTAATAATTCCACATGGTATGTAGTAGGCTTTCCCTTATATGAAACATAAGGGTTTAATTTTGCACCCACTCTGCACAGTTGTAAAGACTACAGCAAGTCCAAGGCAGGGGTTTTCTCTATCTATACTTCCCTCTCTTCTTCTTCACAAGAATTACACTGATACCTTGTGTGGCTTCCCACAATGAGTCCTTCTCACTGGATTTTCTGTCACCCATTTACCCATGTTTGATTTTTTTTTCCTTTCAGTTAGTTATACCTTTATTGTACAGCCTGGCCTACAAGGATTTCTATCTATTAGGACTTTGTGTGGCCTCCATAACAAAATCCACCATCTGAATTTCACAGTTAGAGTCTACAATGTGTGAGAAGAGAAAACTGAGTGAAAGCTACTTACAAGGACAACAGTCAATGGAAAACCCAAGCCTTCATCACAAACTCTGCCTTTTCAGGGCTTAGGTACCTTACTCATCAGGAAGGCACCTACTCCTGCTTGATATGTAGAACTCTCAACCCTCTCCTGAAATGAGGCATCTAAGTTGCTTTTCTGCCAAAAGATGTCTCTGCTATTTGTTCCTTCAAGGACACAACCGGAAGTGATATTACTCTTATTTAGATATTTAGATACTAGTCTGAGAAATTTTGCACTAAATAGTTCAGATTTGACCACATTTTCTGTATGAATGAAGTAGTCATTTGACTAAATGTATAAACATTGCCTGAAATTGAGGAAAAAAAGCTTTTCAGACAATACCAGTATAGGTAAGGAGTGGTTCTTTAATGAAAGCTTTCTAGTGCACAAAGTGTATAGGTGTACACACAGTATAGGTTCCTACAAACCTATAACAATACTTAATTATCATATTTAATGGGTACATCCAACCTGAAAGCCTTTTGCCCCTGGTACCACCCTCAGAACTGCCCTGTTGGAATGCCTCTAAGAGTTCTGGGCCTTCTATCTGGTTTTGCCTTGTTATTCCGGTCCAGGTCCATGTGTCCCAAACACGATGTCCTTTCTACTGTCTTGTTTGTTTAAAAGACAGTTAAACAGAAATTCAGTAATGTGGCACAAACTGTGAGAACCTGTTAGAAACTGTTAGCTGTTGCCTCAAGTGTGAGAAACTATATGGCTATATAAAAATATACAAAATATTAAACTCTACAAATATATAAAAATCCTAAGGCATCAAAACAAAACTGAAAAAACAGATTAGCTCCCTGTTTCCCACATATAGGTGAGCCCTTTGAGAGCCAGGACACACAACAATATTCAGACTTTGCTCCTTGATCTCAATTACTTTTGTTCTTTTGAACACGGGAAAGAGATTGAAAAGGAAGCTCAAAGGAGGCAGTACCCTGGAACCTTATTGGTAATGGTTAGGTCATCATCTGGAATCTGATCTGGAATGCAGAGTGACTGATCACTTAGTCCAGTGATTCTAATCTCCCACTTGGCTAAGAATTTCCAAAGTAAGTGCTTTATTTTCTTACCTTCAGTGTAGTCAGTGATAGGCAGATAGGAAAGATAGGAACATCCAGCCTTGGCTTTTTCTCATTGAAGTATACAGAGGATTTCCAATGAAATATTTTACGCATACAACTGTGATAACAGTAAAGCTTTCTAAACAGAGGATTCTGCCCAGTCCTCATCTCCCCAAACCAGGCTTATACAGGATTTCACCGCTGCTGTGCAGCACATCCACAGCATCAACTTCCTTTTTCTGGGAAATGATGCATGTGCCTCACATGGTGCAGACACACAGATGTGCCAAGCACTTGATGGTGCACACTGAGCAGATGCAACCTGGCTTTGCATCCATAAATCAGGCAGAAAGCTTTTCTGAGTACGGAAAAACATCCCAACTGCCAGTTACCAGATGTCCAGAAACTGAGGATATACAAAAAAAATTACAAAATCCATCTTGCAAAAACTTAATTACAAAAAAGCCTAACCCAACCCAACCCCACAAAAATAAACAAACAAACAAACAAAAATCAAACTAAAAACACCAACTAAAAAACCAACCAACACAACCAAAACAAAAACAACACCAAAATCAAGCTACAGGAAAACAGCACTGTTAAACTGCCAAAGTATGTCTCACTCAACTCTTTGTTACTCAGGGTAACTAAGACATCTAAGAGCACAGAGAACTAGAAAACAGTAATCTTCAGAAAATTTAGGATATTCTGAAAAGCACCAGATACCACAAAGACCATCTTCTGCTTAAAACTTAGAAATTTGGTCACAAGTATAATGGATAGGAGTTTTTAAAATATACAGCCTCTAAGTTAGTTGAACTGATTGCACAGACCTTGGCCATGAAAAAAATCACTCACTCTAAGTTTAGTATTAAATCAGTCCCATCAGTTCTGATTTTGTTCTTGAATCATCAAGAACTTATGAGTACCTTTTTTTTAATTTCAATATCCAAAACAATGACATTTAGTAGATGAAATGAATACTAAAAAAAAAGAAATCACATCAAGCAACAAAAATCCTTTAATGAAATGGTTATCAATTTCATTTAAAATTATTGTTTCTTTTCCCACTGAATATGACACAGGTCAAGTACTGGATTGTACTATCAGAATGTAAATAAGCTGAATTTGCTGAAAATGTTCTTGCCAAAGGGTGGTGAATAAGACACTTTGTACAGAAAAGGCAGAGATCACTTTTTTTCCCAGTGATATATTCGATTACCATGGAAGAGAGGCAACTTTTAGAGAACATTTTTTAAAATCCTCTCCTTGGCATTGTCTTCTCTGCCAAATCTACCTGATGACAACCAAATAGAAACCTAAAGATAATACAGCCAAGAATAATATAAAACCTACTGTCTAACTGTTATGAAAGAAGTAAAAAAAAGTGAATAAGTGGGCAGACATAGCAGAATTTTCAACTGATGGACAATATGACTATTGGTCAGCAATGAAAAATAATGACAAAATTCCTTCTTGTTCCCTGACTCTTCAGATGTTGATTATTCTTTGAGATATTCAAAACTTGTCTGTATATGACTCTGAACAATATCTGTCTTTGAAGTCAGTCCTGCTTTGAGCAGGTGATTGAACAAGATGACCAATACTTACCAAAGTAAGCTATGCTATGATTCCATGGTTCTACTTAATACCAGGAAAAAAATATTCATGTCTCATCTGCAGAACCAACATCTTATGCAGAACAGCATCCTATGAATGCCAGCAGATACTTTCTAATGCTAAGAATGGTAAGAAAAAGCTGTCTTATTTGTACAAGAAGTAAAACATACATGTGTTTGAATCAAACACAAACAAGCAGACTTTATTAAATATAGATTTTGGGTTTATTGGATATGTGTGCAAAATTGGCTCTACCTCATCAGTTTAATCACTAGCCTGATCTGGTGCAAAGAGCAGCAGATTGTATCCCTAGACTCAGTCTCTCAAGACTGAATAAATTCATCAGTTCAACTTCATTGAGTTTAGATTTGTTTCAAAATATTCCTAATACAGCTTTTGTAGGTTTAGCTATCCATCTTACAGTCATGTGTGCAGAAGATAAACATAGTAGTAATTTTTAAGCTTCTCTTGTATAGGAAGATTCAGTATTAATAATAGTAACTCTGAGATGATATAGATGTATTACTGTAATTTAAGAAATACAGATATGCCAGTAATGTTTGCAAATTTCAGTTAACAGTTTTGAAGAACAGAAAGAAAAGACATTGCATTTAATAGAGAATAAATTCTTGTCAGTGCTTGCAAAGCAAAAGATGTTTGTCACTTTGCAACCAAGGACGTATTTTCAAAAAGGGAATAGAACATTACCTTTCTGTGATTGTTTCTCAGAGCTGACAACAGAATATTTTCAAATTACTAAGTTATGTGGAGACACTTATTACTGAACCTCAATGATTAAAAATTTTATATTTTTTATAACTTTTTTATTACCCTTTCTTTGTAGGTCAGAGTAAAGGTGCAAGGAAGGACCTCCAAGTACCATCAGGATGACCCTCCTAACTGGAGATTCTGCAAACCTTTGGAATGGGTTTAAATCTCTATTGGCTTGTATTTTGCATGTTGAGTTCTTCTCTGTGAATTTGTATACAACACTGCTACCTTCCAAAAGCTGACATTTCACTCTCATATTTCAGAGCAAAAGCATGCTGAATCAAATCAACCAGACTCCTGCAAGCAGGAGGCAGACGTAATCCAGTGGATTGTATTCCCTAAGTACTTCAGCGTAAACACACTAGCACATACTGAGACAGAATGTGTATAGATAAATGTGCAGATGGCTATATAGGCAGGAAGGTAGGTAGGTAGATCATAATACCCAATAAAACAGAATCGGGGTAAAGGTTGGATCACCATATGTCATTTGCCCATAGCAAAATCACTGAGGTTGCTGCAGTACCAGCTTTCCTAGACAGTGTTTAAGCCCAGCCTGAACAACAGCATGTGCTAGGGATTCTTCCTAGCAGATGTTTTGGCAGCTGACATTGGAAGGGGACATTAGACAGAACATGCAAGTGTAAGAACATCAAACTGGTCATGACATTTGACCTCAGGACCACAAAATGAACCCTGGGTGGTATTAGTTAATCATGCAGATGTAACTAAGGAGACCAAATAAATGTCACAACCCTTATTCTGACATAGACTTGTCCTGGGGTACTCAAGTTTGAAGTCTGAAATTAAGGATAACCCATAGAGTCTCATCTATTAAGACAATATATTGATTTTGGTATGAAAATACAAAAGCTAAACATCTAACTGCTCTTTTTGTTTTCAGTTAACTGAAATGGCTTAAGTAAGGATTGGCTGTTTCAGAAATGGACCGTGGTCAACTGGAAGATGTTTACTACTCATTCTCCTAGGTGCCTCCAGTCTTTCCTACCACCGTCTTCCTATTCCAACTTCTAGCACTGGCCTTGATATTTCACCCAAAAAAATCTCAGTTATCGAGGTTTCAGCATGAGTAAAACTCCAGTGGTTTTATCTTCAAAATATTTGGCATCCCCACACATGATCCTATCAGGATTCTCTGAGTGTGGAGCTGAGCTACAGTTTCATAAGGGCTGTCTGTGCTAGGACCAGTTCACAAGAATAGAGGTACATGACTTTAGGGGTGCCAGAAACAGGTCAGCTTCTGTATAAGGAGATATCAAATAAGTGAGAAACAGACTGGGTCACAAGTACTTTCAAATGGCTTTATGAAAAACAAAACAAAACAAACAAAAAAACCAAACAAAAACAAACAACACAAAAAAAACCCCAAAACACCATCATAATTCCAAGGTTTACTGCACACAGAAAGACTGGTATGTATTAAAAGAATTTTCTTGACTGGCCAACGTGATCTTGGTCCCACAGGGAAGAGTAACATCTTGAGAGAAAGCTACTACCTCAATCAAAAAAAACCATACCAAACCAAAACAAAAAAAACCAACAAAACAACTAACCAAACGAAAAAAAAAAAAACACCAAACCAAACCAAAAAAAAACGAGGGGAAAATAAAGCAAAACTTCTTATTTTTCTGATTTAAATCACTGTGGTTTATAAAACTATAATATAGACAATAAGGAAACTAAACATTCCTTCAGAAGATAGCTGATTGCCTCAGAAAGAACATTCTAAATGAGAAACATTTAGAGATGCCCTTGAAGGGGCAAGAGAAAACCTACGACTTAAGTGCAGTTATTTGGTACCTCAATTCCAATGACTGACAGGCAGTACCTGCTGCTTTCAGCCTTCAGGCATCGCATCAACTCAGATGAACCACAGTGAAAGTTATTACCCAGCTCTGATGAAATACTTAATCCCTTTTCCGAGACTGGAGATAACAGTCAATGTAATCTATCATAAAAGAAGCTAAATTACTATTCTATGAGCAGGGTATGCTACAAACAATTGTATCTTTGCACTTAAATGATGAAGCAAGGAAACTTAACATTATACAGTAGTTAATTCTTACTATCTTCTGCAATGTGACTTAATTACCATGAAAATACAATCTACTACTGCATTTAAATTCTATTCTATTCATTCTACTCTCCATTAAAGAGACATGACTTTCACCATTTTGCAATACAAAGTTTCTTTAACATTAATTTATCCCTAAACTGGTATTTTAAGACCAAGAGGCCTGAGCATAAAATGTAGATACTTCAGGACATGTATATACATATACAGCAGAACATAGAACATATTTATGTTGACTTGTCTTGTGAAGAAAGCCCATTTTTGGCCTTACAAAACTATTTTGTTCTTACAGCACTAAATGCAGAGCTGCTTGACACTCTGATTGTTAAAGTTATACAACTTTATACTATTGGAAGTTTTTTCTTTCAATATTCTGTTTATTAATGGAACAAATGCTTCTTCATTCTCTATGAACCAGAGAGAAGATATTAGAAATACTAATACAAGATACTTTCAAAATGCTTCATGCATTTTTTGTCCAGTTCTTTAAGTTGCTGTGGACCAATATTGGCCAGGATATCAGGCTCATGGCTACCGTGTAGCTCTGGCCTGTACAGTGCTATTAGAGCTAGTTGCTTCAAAAGCCAACTGCTTCCCAGCCATGGTGGGAAGGTTTGGGTCAAGCATCTTTGGCATGTTATTAGGAAAGGCTACAGGCACAAATATATTCTTCTTTTGACTCTTCAGGTAACTGAGAGAGGGTTCCCTGTGGCAATAATAACAACTATTTCTATTTCAGCTGTAAACTAAAATGAGAACCCTTTCTTTTCACTATCCAGTTTCAGTGTATGTATTCAGACTCTGGGCAGTTTGCCCACAAACTTGTTAAGAATCTCCAGCATTGTGAAGTGTATGTAATGTTATCAGGGCATTCCCACATTTTCACTCCATGAGGGGCAAAAACCAAAGATGAGAAGAAAATACCTAAACGTCCAGAAGGCAGACTTACCTGTCTTATCTGTGTGTTCTTCCAGACCCAAACTGAAGAATTCTTTTGTCTTCCAAATATCCTTTAATTCAAAACTTCAGAAGACAACACAGGTATCTTTAGTGTGAGAGGAAGGGAGCTTGTGATGACATCCTCTGGTCTGTACCTTGACCGGAGCTAGTGTGCTTCATCTGCCTCTGATCAGGCTATGCAGATCCCTTCCCAGCTCATTTCTGTCTGTTAAGATTTCCAGCTGCTTCTTTCACCACTGCTCTTCTTCAACCAAAAAGCCCTGGTGATATGATGTTTCCCTATGCTTGTGATTACTCTGTAGCATTTGTTATTGAAAGAATTAATTATACTCAATGATCCTCCCTCTGGATTAATTTCTCCATAGTATCTTAGAATTGTATAGATTGGAACACATGATTACCTTTTTCTGTGGTATTCAGAAAGTTATTGACATCTAGGAGGCAATAGACTTTCTGTAGCCCCATCTTCTTCTTGAGAAGTACCCAGCAAGTACAGAGTTCATGATATTTATTGCCCTCTCTCTTGAACTTCAAAACCTAGGGGCAAAGGTGCCCCTTCCTACCAGATAGAAAGCAAATGCTGGCTAACAGGTGAAGAGTTCACAAGAGTGTAGATGGACTGCTACATGTGCATAGCCTCATAAATACGCATAAGGCTGCCATTGCAATCCAATAGCATTATAATTCTGCTGGACAAAGACTTCAGCATTTCCTTTAATAAGGTAGCTAAAGTGCCCCTCCGCCAACCCCTCACCGTGCTGCTAGAACAATATGGTTAGCTTGCCCAGGCTTGGATGTGTGTCTCTTGACTGTCTAGAGAGGCTTTGTTTTAGTTGACATTCTTCCGCTTAACAGGTCTAAAGGTAAACCCACCAAAACTCTTGTCCTGTTCATCAGTAAATTTTGAAAATATCAGAGAATCATCCAAGCAATTCACGCCTTCTTTCATACTGGCAAGAGGGATTGTCTGAGTTCACCAGGGAGCAGAGACCACCTGCCTGGCCTGGAAGACTGCAGCATACTAGATCATCAGCTGGAAAAATTATGATGTCTGACAGCCTGCTATTTGTGGTTTAATCCTGCTGGCAACTAAGTTACCCACAGCTGTTCATTTTTTTCCACCTTGTGGGATGGGTGAGAGAATCTGAAGAATAAAAGGGAGAAAGTTTAATAGGTAAAACAAAAACTGTGCATGCAAGCAAAGCAAAACAAGGAATTTATTCACCACTTTCTATATGCAGGCAGGTGTTCATCCATCCCCAGAAAAGTATGGCTCCATCACATGTAACAGTCACTCCAAATCACCCCCTTCCTCCTTCTTTCCCTTTCTTTTTTTGTCATGGGTTTCTGTAGCTGAATTTTAGCAGAAGGGGGGGCTTCCAGGATGTTTTTTGTTAGAAGCTTCCAGAAGCTTCTCTTGTCCTGTGGAGCCAATGACAGCAAGGTCCAGGAGCAACTTCCTGCTGGTGGCCAAAGTTGAGCCAATTAAGAATCATAGTCATGCCTCTGTGATAACATATTTAAGAATCAAGGAATGTTGCGCAGTTGAAATCCCAGCCATGAGATAATAACTCTGAGACCAAGGTCGGAGCAGGTGGAGGCGAAGGAGGGACCCCATGCAAAGTAGGGGGGAGAAGGACTTAAAACTATTCCTGCCCTCCCTCTCCCTGCAACCTGTGGAGATCCATCGGGGTGCGGAGACCCCCCTGCAGCCCCTGGAGGAGCAGGTGGATGCCTGAAGGAGCTGTTGCCCTGTGGGAGGCCCAGCATGGAGCGAGATCCTGGGAGAGACTTGTGGCCATGACTCTTGTAGAAGGAGACCCACCTGGAGTAGGATTTTTCCCCTGGTAGAAGTGCTGCCGGGGGAATGGACTCATGTTGGAGAGGTCTATCGAGCACTATCTCCTGTGGGAGGGACCCAATGGGAGCAGGGGAAGGACTAATTGCTGCGGCTCCCCTGCAGACCGTGGTGAAGACTGTGCTGGAGCAGGTTGTCCCTCTGCAGCCCACAGAGGACCATTGGGGTGCAGAGACCCGACTGACCTCATGGAGTGACCCACAGGACAAGAGCAATGGCAGCAACAACTGCCTCCAAAACCGCCATTCCCTGCTCTCTCAAACTGCTGGAGGGAGGAGGAGTGGGAGGAGAGGGGTGTTCTTGGGACTGATTTATTTCTTACTTTTTAGTTTTATTACTTTTAGTTCTTACCTTGTTTGTAAAAAATTTAAGTATTTAGCCCCCCTGAGTTTGCTTTGCCATTATCTATCAGCTGGTTGTTTTTGCCTTTTCTCCTTTTCCTTTCCCTCTGGGAAAGGGTGGGGCCTGGAGGTTTGGGTGGACACCGGGTGAAAACCGCCACATTTTTATATGCTGAGCACAATGTCATATGATGTGGGATATCTCTGTGATTAGTTGCAGTCAGCTGTCCCAGAAGCATCCCCTCCCAACTTCTTGTGCACCACCAACCTTCCTACTGCTTGGGTGGGGTGAGGGGCAGAAAGGACCTTGATGCTGTTTAAGTATTGCTCAACAATAACCAAAACACTTTGCACAACAAAGCCAAACACCACCTCAGCCAAACCCAGCACACCGCTTCAGTCTTGGTGCTGGCAATAGAGCACATTTAAAGGGTCATGACAAACTAGAAAGTAGTAAAGATACCTAGTTTATAAAATGTTCAGTTCAGGTCCCAGCACATATGGAAACAATGGCATCATGTTGCTGGCAGGCGATGTCTGTTGGAGAGATGGAATCCCTTCCAGGAGAAGATACTGGTTGTCTGCAATCCTATCTGTACTCATGATAAACAGGAGTTTTATAGTGTACAACTGTAATACTAACCAAGGAGAACTTGGCAAAACATGCTGTAGGAGACCTGGAAACTTTCTAATTCCTTACATTCATTAAAAATTGTGGAACATTTGAAAAACTACAGTGTGGGTGTATATCACTTGAGTAATGAAAGTGTGTGTTTTTAACTAAATTTATGCATATTAAGGTTAAAATGCACGATGGAACAAGAGGTCATCTTGATGAGAGGTAGGAGGTACCAGCTTTCACTGAAGAATTCACTTCATATAATTTTTCAGAATGAAAAGGATTTATTTTATCACAAGGCATTACATTACTTTTATTTTTTTGGTAGTGGTACTTCACACAAATTATTTTTTCAGTGAAGATCACATAAAATTTTTGATGCATTTTCCAATAAATGTTTAAAACAAGATTGAACTACTTAATTAGAAATAATTGCCTATTACAGACATAAGTCCTGGTTCATATAACTTGATTGCTTTATCCAGAGAAGCAATTCAAAAATTAAGTTGGTACATTTTGATTATCTCTGTAATTGGTAACAAGATCTGACTTACTTACATGATTCCAGAAATTCTCTTGCATTTCTGCAATAACAGAGATTTATTGAACTTGTTGAATATATGTACACTTACAGCAAACATATTAAGACTGACTCTTCACTGACTCAAACTAGTATAAATCAAAAGTAACTTTGCTGAGATCAATAGATTGATGGACTTAAAAGAATGGAAAGTTAATACAAATATCTCCCACCTGTCAGATTTCATATTGCTTTTACAATTAAGTGACTATATGAATGACCCTATGAAAGTCCAGTGAAGTATTAAAATGGCCTAGAGCCACAGCAACCCTACTGCTCAAGTAATGCAGAACTGGAGCTGTGTCATGTCTATGTCTTTTATATGTCTGACAACATGGTATCAGACAGAGTGTTATGTTTTACAGGGATTGAAAAGGCCTTTTTTTTTTCTTTCTCCTGGGCAAATAGGTAGAACTGAAGCTTATTTAAAAAAAGTTTTTTTGAATAAAAGATCAAATTAATTATAGATTATTGTGTATTAAAATGTGTTAACCTTATTTATTTCCGTATTTCTGTTTCAAGAAGGAGAAACAATATCATTTGACACTGACACCATTTGACACTGCATTGCTTCTTCAGAGAAAACTCTAGATGAAAATATAGTCATAAATTTAGTTTTCTATGACATTCATTTTAGTCAGATTGCTACAAGCCATCATGAAGACCTACAATTTTTTCAAGCACTTTAGTGAGCCTCTCATAATTGTCAACCTGTCAATATTCATTTATTGGTTACAATGAGGTGTAGATGTGCTATAATGAAATGTGTCAAAATTTTACAAGTCTCGAGCATGTTAATAAAGTGATCAGATTTCCAGATAGTTGTAGAAAGCCTTGTTAAAACACCTTTGGAGTAAATCCAACTCCAAATTGGCTCAGTTGTAAAACTCATCCCCCAACCCACTGGAGAAAGCCACATTCATTGATGTCGCTTACACTCACACATAGGTCTGAGAGTATTCAGCTCTACTGAGGGGGCATAACTGGCTCAACTACACTGATTGAAGAGGCAGCTGTTATATCTTATATAGGGATCATAAACCACTGCAGTCCATGGAAGTAACAGGACTAATTCATGAGGCTCTCAACCAGAGCATTGTTCATAATCCAGTGTTGCAACAGTGTAAAACTCCCCTCTGGCAGGGATGGTGCTTGGGAGTTCCCCCATATAGTTGAATGTTCATTACCCCTTTGAATTCTTGTTTCAGGGGACCCACACCAGCCAGAAGATCAGAAGAGTACTGTCTAGATCCATGGATGGTGATATCTTTCTATCTTGCCTCCATGTCAGTTTTTCTCTCCTCCACCTTCATATTTCCTTCTAACCCTCTATCTTATATTTACTGCAAAATAAAATCCATGCTATTGAATTCAGGATATGGTCTCATTTGTCCCTTAATTCAGGCAGAGTCATCTCTCTAATAGTTGAAATAATTGGATCTTAAGGGTTTCTTAGAATAACTTCCTCCCCTCTCTTCCCCTCACCTTCACCACTCTGAATTTTAGCAAAATTTCCTGGCAAATGAAACTCTCCTGGAAATGCACACAGTATTCATGAAGATTTCTTATCTAGTTTCCTGAGGACTGCTTAAGGTAGGAGTCTGATTCGTAAAACGTTAACTTTATTTGCTATTATTGATTGGCTATAGTCCTGGTCATTGTTTTCAAATGTATCTACCATTTTAATTCTATTGCTGGAATGGATGGTAAACCATAGTCTGTAATAATTTATTTTGCAGTTAAACTATGTAAATCCTTCAGTGGATTAATTTACAAATAATAAATCCTGGCATGATTCCAAATTTCAGGGAGTTCCCTTTATTGACCTGAATGTTCCATTGAGTGGATGAATACAGGACACAAGCCCAGCTGCTATATGATTTGGTTTTAATGCATTTTTTTATTTGGGCATATAGCTGACCATCAACACTGGTGTGGGTTTTGAAGGCTGAACTAAACACTTGAGGGTTTTGTTGTTTGTTTTTGTGTTTTTCTCCCCTATTCAATCCAGAACCCGTGTTATAGAGCTTCTACTGTGTCAGCAATGTAGCATAGCTCTTCTTCAGCCTGCTTATAGGCTTCAGCTTAATACACATTTTACCCTTGAAAGATGAAGAAATTACCTGTTCCCTGAGAAACACAAAACCTCATGAGTTTAAATCCTAAATCTCCTTATTCTGGGTTCGTGTACTCAATGTTCTCTGCAAGTGAGAAAATCAGAAATTACGCCCTGGGGTGATGATGTTGAACTTTGGGTGAAGCTTGTAGAAGTCAAAAAGCTGCTGCAGATGTCAGGTCTCCAGAATAATGTGTGTGATATGTCTCAATCTAGCTGTTAGACCTAAATGAGGCTGGTGTAACCGAGGTGAAAAAGTAATAATCTATATTTCCTATCTAGTAGTTAAAAGCCTTGTCCTGGTTTGCTGAATAACTATTACTTTGTGTTTACTTATGAGCCCAGGCAAAGCTTGGGCTACCTGCTTGCATCAATAGACTGTTTGTGCAGACAGGCCCTCTTGTCTTCACTACTGTCCCACAATTTCAAGTTATATTTGTGTTTCAGTCCACAGTGCAGGGCTCAAATAGCAACATAGATCTCTTAGGCTTCTTTCTAGGACCCATTTTTAAACCTGGGCACCTCTGCTTGCTCCAGTTTTTGATCTATTCTGCTGAATTATGGTATGCTGAAACCAGTGAATTCCAGTTTTGGAAGTACATCTGTGATGAGATGTTTCTCATATCGCTGTTGATAATTTAATTTCATGAGCTTTACAGTGTGAATCAAGTTAGCTGTTCATCCATAGAGTTGGTTCCTTCCTTCAGTATGAGAGCTTTCAGGCAGCTGTGTCAGTGTAGTGACCAATTCAGGTAACTCTTTCAGCTTAAATCATGGAGGAGGTTAAGGTCTGATTTGCTCAGCCTGAGAACGGGAGTTGTTGTAGTATACATATTGTTATCAGACAAGTGTATAAAAAGATTAAGAGGTTTTAAATTAAAAAATCTGCTATTTAAAAGTCTGCCAAGGCAACAAAAGATAGACCGTCTCGAATATTTATACTACTAACACAGGCTATCTCCTTGCTCTCCTTAAGCAACTGTGGGAATTAAAGTAGGAGGGAAAACTAGGGATACCCTATATTCTGGATTAAACTGCATAAGTGACCCTTCCCAACCTCAAAACCTTTAGTACTCTGTTTTAAGTTCTGTTATTGCTCTTGGAAGACAAAAAATTATTGAGATACATTTGGAAAATCCTTTTTTTTTTTTGGAGTAATTTAGACACATGGACCTGTTTACAGTTACTGTAAAGCAGAGAGTTATTTTAAAGCTAGTATCATAAAACTAAAAGACACACTTTTAGAAATTCCTTTCCATTATGTAGCTGCTGCTGATAGCAGCTAGGCTTTTTGCAAGTGGATTTTTCAGTGTCATCATTTAGCAGTAGATAAGATGTGTTTCAATGGCAAATCAATGATAGTGTCAATACTTTGTTCACAGTACTCTAAATTCATGTGTAAGAAGAAAGATATTGACTTTCAAAACACTTCTAAAATGAATTCACTATTTCTTGTTTGTTCATATTAATTGGGAATCTGCTTTGATGATGTAGTCCGTTACTCATAGCGCAAGTAAATGTATTTAATCTGAAAAGATCTTTTTAGATGCCTGAGAAGGTAAAGCTATCTGCTGTAACACCCTTCAATCTCTTTCCAGAGAGTAGGTTAACTTCAACTGTATGTTATTTTCTGAATGCACAGGTTTATTTTGTTCTGGACTTCTGTGGCAAGTTGATATTTATATTTAAAGGAAAAAAAGAATCTTAAAAAAACCCCCCTATCCTCTTTCCTTCTGTGATGGGCTTCTATTTGAAATTCTCTAAACACAGTAGTTTATGGGATTTTATCCGTTATGTCTTATTGTGAAAGGCTCTGGTGCGATTTCCAGAAGCCCTTACCAATGTTTTGCTCCTGTTCCATGAATCATTCCATTGGTTTCAGACATTAGGATCTCTGCTGTCCCACTTTTTGGTCCTCTTCCTGCAAACAGTTACCAAATGTTTTGAGATTAAAGCCTTCTACAGAGCCACTGATTTAAATGAAAAATAACACTATAGTTCTCATGTGTTGATCTAAAAGACAAAGCATAGAGATTCAGATACTTTTGTGGAAAATTTAGGTCTTTAAACTTTTGCCTAATCCTAAAAATATGTAAATCTCTTTGGCACATCTCTTTGTGTCTGTCTCCCTACCCTCCAAAGGGCCCAAATGTCTTCAGGTTTTTAACTACCCAATGATTTTTTTCTTATCTCACACCTAATACACACACATCACAGTTAATTCTAGTATGGCTGAAATTCCCTGTCTGTGCATTACTGGACATGCATCTCATCAGGATGGTCAAAGCTCCTGATCTCAACTGAAGTAAAGGAAACACTAACCTCTCTCCCTTCAGTCCTCGGTTACTCAGCAGTCTATGCTCAGAGTGATCACCTGACATGGGATTAGAGTTCAAATCCTCTCTTCCTGAAAGGGGCAAACCTTTGACAAAAGGTTTCCTGTTTTAGAGCCCTTCCATACAACTAATTGTACTTGATACAGGAGGGTCATGTTTGTCTTTTGCTATCAAATCTGCTCCATTTTGCTCAAATTAGAACCCATAGGGACAACATTAGCTTTCAGATTCATCAATCACTTTGTTTTTCCTGCCCTCAGTTTTTATTCAGCCTTGCAGTGGATCAGCCTCTCTGGGATAAGAAAGGGAAATTGAAAACAGTATGGTTTATGTGTGAGCTGAAAGTCCTTCCCAAACATTTCTGTACAATGGGAGAGTTTGAAACCTTTGTCTTTCATCATTTTCCTCCAAGGGTTCCCATGTTTAAGTCAATACTCAAGCAAAGGAAGTTGCTTTTGCTGCTTTGGTGGTAATGTTGGTCCAAGAAATGGGTGGTGTGGATGGGTTGTGATTGAATGTGAGACAGGGTATAGGGTTTATATTCATTATAACTATTATCTGGCTCCTCTCTCACTAAAAGCACCCAAACAAACACTGATACAGTTTTAAAAAAGACACTGAAGTTCATATTCAATGCTTGGGAGGAAATCAGCTATAAACTTTTAAAAGCTCAATAACCTTAATCAAATTATTCTATGACATTCCCTGTTTCAGTTTTCTGGCAGGGAACAGCACAATTGTTGAATTAGATTTCCAGATTACTCCTCTGTAACTACCTGGTGTAATTAAAAAAAGACTGTTGAAATTGCCATTTGATTCAGTATGAGTTAAGAATAAAAATAACAAGAAAGTGTATTTACTGTATCAAAATATCTTCAGTTGTTCATTTGAAATTGTCACTGCTGTAAATATGCTGCTTTAATATCAGGAAAATGAGAAGATTTCAAATGGTCAAGTATATTGGAGTCTGGCAGCTGTAAAAATGTACTGATGCATTATTCAGCAAAAAAAAAAATTGCTTTCCCATTGGTCCCTTATTCTCCATATATGTTATTATCTTTGAAATTTATCATCCAAAACTCAGATAATATATTGCAGAGTAGCTGAAGAGAAATGAAAGAATGTTTTTTCTGCAGAGTACTTGCAAATGCTTAGGTCTTATTTTTGCAGCACTTTGCCTAAACATAGGAATACTCTTGAAACATGAGCTATAGATTAGGCAAGCACTAGGCTACCAAGCTGAAGAATAAATATTTGCTTCTTTGCCTGTGTGAATTGTTCCTGAGTTTTACAGAGGATCTCTTCTATGTCTTGAATCAATGTTAAAGTAGCAGAAATTTAAACATTAAGGACCTTTTTATCAAATTAAGGAGAGATGAGATCTAGACCTCTGGTACTTATTTTCTGCTTTGCACTGATGGTAGATGATATCATGGAATTGACTAAATGCATTTTTAGAATAGAAAAGGGATTCTGAGATATTCTCTAATTTATTTTTTTTAATTATTAAGTAGTTGCTTTTCATTGTCTGCATCTGTACAACAGACATTTTGTTTTTCAGGCTAGACACCAACAAGTTTTGACTTTACTAGTGCTCAAACAGTGATTGAGCACAACTCAATCCTGAGTTGTCTGGATTTCATACTCCTTTTGCACAAATCAAAACTGAGCTAAACACCTTCCCTCTGTCCAAAACAAAAACTCAGTTTCTGTGTTAATTGCATTATATCAATTTTTGCTCCAGTGTAGTATCTTACAAAAATGCACATCAGTCTTTTTACCATCCAGTCTTCATTTTCTTTGACACTAACAGTTCTATTATGTTAAAGAGCAAATACCAGGTTGTTACTCTCATATGTGGATTGGCATTTGGCATTTTTCCAGTAGGAAAAGCTATTTATTTTGCAGTGATATTCTTATCTGAAAACAAGAGAGTCAAGGACATGCTGGGACACAAAGGCAACATACAAAAGGACTCTAAGGTATTATGGATTTAGGTACTATATCTTTGATAGCAATGATGTGCTTGCCTATGCTGTCATACTCTAGCTCTTCTGGAACCAATATTTATTTTTAAAGCAATTATGATCCATGGTCTCCTCTCTCCTCCATTCTAGTCCAGCAATGTAGTAACACCCCTCCTATCAAGAAAGTACTGTCGCTGTGTGATGTTTCTAAGCCATGAAAGAAAAAACTAAATTTCAGCAGTGCATTAACACTGGGCAATAATATCTCTCATGCTAAACTGTTCTTTATGTCTGCATATGAAAAAAAGATCCCTGATGAAACTACTGAGAAGCCAATTTCATGCCTGTGCTTTTATTCTAGATTTGGCTTGTGGCTTAAGAAGCCAGCAGAACTAAAATTTCATGTCCAGTACTTCCCCTTGTACATATTTGGATTTCAAATTTACTGTATGTTTTTATGAATTACACATCAAGGAATTACATATTCATAGCATGTGAATGACTTCATGTGGACAGCACATGTAACATATTAATAGGTTACACAGGTCAAGGGAAAGACTTCTTTAAAAAAATGTGTGAGTCATCAAAATAGTTGATATGTTCACGGTGCACAGAAAACAAAGACAAAGAACTTCATTTGTCAGAAGAAAATCCATACTTCAATTTTTCAGGCCATTTTAAATTCACCATGTGATTTCATGCACCTAAGTTTAAACACTAGAGTAATCTTTCTAATTATTTTTGTTACTTCAGGTGATTATGACTGTCTTTTGTTGAGAGGTATGAACAGGTATGAAGCCATTACAGAGATGTTGAATTATTAACAGAAATTGGAGAGGGTATGATCTGGCTATATGACTGATTTGATCTCTGTGACAATAATTATGTTCTTGATCATTTATTTAATTCAGAATCGATTTCTTCACTAGTGCTCTGACTTATCATTCTTAAAAATAACAATATTTCTAAAGAAACAGGAGCATGCAGTTTTTCTTTATAATTAAATGTATATTGGACTACATCCTGACCAGAGAAGTACCAATAGAAACACAAACTGTCTGTGACAGAAGACTTAAAAAGTCACTGAAGCAGAATGAAATAAGATAGAGTTGGGCTGCTGAACACTCAGTACAAGACCTGAATCAGTAAAAACTAAAAAGTTATTAACATATGTTAATATGATTTAAATGAAAGTGGCCTTTGAAATAGAGAAAAAAAAGAACAACAAGAAAAAAATTATAAAATCTGCAGTAAGAAGCAGTTTGTTCTAATGTTATGTTCAGATAATGATCACTAATCAGTCTTATTTAATACTCTTTGGACCTAGCAAAATACAGAAAATCATAATAATAAAAAGGAAATAAGACCTTAGTTAAAAGAAGCATATCTGTCTTGCAGTACTTACATTTCTGTTCCTGTTCTCATAGTGAAATTGAATTTATTACATTTCAAAGACTGCCTTAAGGTTTGATAACAACTAGCTAGAAAGCAAACATTCCATGTCATCAGAAATACCATGGCTCTGGCATTTAGCAAGTAATTCTGATACAGCGTACAAAGAATGAAAACAGGCAAAATGGTCATCAACAACAATGAAATATATAAAACATGTCTTACTCACAAAAGATTGTGGAGTTGAGTTTTATTGAAGAAGATACATTTCAATAAAGGATCCAAACTGAGCAACCTGAAGTTTTCCCATGGTAAAATGTTTTGTTGCAAAATTTCCAATTCCTTCAATTTCTCATTAAAGAATATATTGGGTTTTGTGAATCTCGTGCATCTGATTCTCAGTTACAGGGAAAACTGTATTTAGTTCTGAGCAATTGGTACAATTTCTGAAAGCAGTGTTTCAAAACTTTAAGTATTATATAAGCAACTTTTCCTAAAAATATGGCATTCCTATAATCACCGATAGCATTAATGACAAATATTTCTGGTGTTTTGAAATCTGTCAGGAGAAACAGAAGTGGTTTTTAGGGAGGTAGAGTAGACAGTCTGTAGTCCTAACATTATTTTTTCCAGTAATGGCCTGAAGGCTGTCTGGGGAGGAAGGTGTGATCCTGTCTTCTGAAGTCTCTTACAGCATTCCAAGCCCCTTCTCTCAGTCGCTCTCTCTGTAGTGTATCTCATTTCCACCCCTTACTTCCCCTTCAATGTCCTTCAAAGAAAGGAAAAACCCATGCTAGATTATTTGTTCATTATGAAGAATATTTTGAGCTAGTACAAGACAGACAAGAGATATCTCCCTAGTGCATGAGGCCAGATGACATAGCAAGGATGGATAGAATTTTGCCACAAGCACTGGTAAGCCTCTGGTTAGAGAAGCAGATCTGACTTGGGATCAAGACTATCTAGACAGGAAGGACTTTGCTGACATGAAGCCAAAAATCACCTATATGGGACTAGCAGGGAGTGGATGAATGAAACATATGAAACCTAATCTTGTATCCCAGATTTTTGTTGCAGGAATAGAAGGTTCCTTTGACAGTTCCCTCATCAAACACTTGTACAAATACGAAAAAAAAAAAAAATCTCATTTTACCTCTGATGATTAGCCATTATACTTAATATTCTGATGAAGTCATACCAGCTGGAGAAAAAGATATATATATAAAAAAAAGATAGTGCTCCACTAATGGTACTGATTCAGACTGAAGTGGCAAGACAAGTTTATTTCTTTTTCAGCTCTAAAACTCCTCTCAACCTCTAGTGTTGTGGAGTGCCATATCTCTCAACAACATAGATGATACATTCCATGCTTGAAAATACTCTTGTGAAAGAGCTACCCATGAAGGGTGTTCAATCCCAGACAGGAGCTCTGTAAATTGGAATATATGAGTTTTGATTGCCATGTACCTACCATTTTAGCATCTCATGTTACCTGCTAGCAGACACATCAGCCTTTCTGCACAGTCAGAAAGATGATCCAGTTGAGAAGAAGAATGATCAGTTCCTCTGAAGAGGTCAGAGGCAGGAAGAAAGGAAGCCTGCTTTATCCACTCTCTGGGGCAACTGAGAGCAATTCATATGGTATCAAGGAAAAAAAAAAAAAACAACAACAAAAAAACCCACAAAAACCCCCAAACAAACAAACTAAACAAAATGAAAAAAAGCAAACACCCCCCCCCCCAAAAAAAACCAAAAAAAA
>VXAU01006084.1:1059-19494 GCA_013399695.1 Formicarius rufipectus
AGATAGATCAAAGGTTCAATTTACATACAGTTGTAGTCTGGAAAGAAAAGACAAACATCTCTGAAGACTGAAGAATATGTCCTTCTCAATTATTTCGTAGTACCTTCTATATACTGTGGCTATTTCAAGGGTCTGTTTTGCAGGATATATTGATATAGGTGCAAAATCAGATATCTAATCCATTAAGAGAACCTTATTCCTTCGTTCAAAATTTAATTTTAAAGTAGTTACTACTGGAAAAAGTTACAAAATAAATAATTGATTATTAAAAAGTTGCCATATCCTACTCCATATGCAGGAAGCAAGGGCAGAGAAAAGTGATGCAGTGCTAACCAAGTTTTCTTTGAACTAACAGTATCTATGTCTGTCAGAGTTTCATTGTGCTTTTCTAACTTTCTATTCAACTACATACTTGTTCTAAGCTTATCATAACTCCTGGACAAAGATAAAAGGCTGTGATATGTTCTATTTTGTGTACTATCTAGACTACACCTAATAAACAAACAGCATTTGGATATTGACAAGTATAATTTTCAACTACCTCTCCAGAATCTGTTAATGGCTTGAAATTAGTCTAATCTGAAAACAGAAAACAAACATCCACTAAAACTATTTGTAAAATGCAAAATAAAAACCTAACTGCAAGCCAAACCAAACAGGGCTTTCACATTGCTCTATTCCTACATGCAGCAGAGGTAATTTGCTAACTATTACACCATAACTAAAATACAAAAAAAGCTTCACTCTTGCAGTCTATATCACTACATTTTGCTAATAGAATGAAAAAAAATAGCATCCAGACCCTTAAAATGACAGTAAAAGAGGATACACAAAGCAATGATTCTATAGGTACAGAGCAAGGGGGAAGGATTGTCAGTGGAACTGGGGTACCTGCTCATATTCTATTTTTATAGAATATTTCTTGCACCTCGGATGTTACAATGGGTTAGAATCATTGCTGCAGATTTTGGGTACATCATGATAACATCAGCAAATTCCACAAAAGTCATGAATTTTAAACATTGCTTTTTAAGTGGATCTGAGACTTGGCAATGCTAGACTAAAACAGGGCACCTCCACCGTACTTACATTTGGCTTGAGTTATTGTTTCTTCTATTTTGGCTTTAATATAATAAAAGCTGTATGATGGTAACACCAATGCCAAACTGTAACAGAAATGAGACAAGTAAAGCAATTATGCTATTTGCAGCAGTTTACCAGTTTCAGCTTCTCTGTTTTGAAATCAATTAGCAGGTTTGGAATTTGGATCATCGTGAGATGAGACAGTCACACAGTGACATACCAACCTCACACTTTGTAACAGACACAAGTAAGTTTATGCCACTCCTGAGCCTCCCTGTGCTTATTTTCATTCTAATTTATACTTTTAAGTATAAACACATTTTTTTTAATGGATAAGCAAGGAATTTCCAAGTAACTGCAAGTAAAATAATACATGACATCTTGTATTTTCCCCTGACACATTTAACATCCCAACAGTGATTACTGACTGCAAAAACATCATTTGGTGCTTTGCAGATATGCACACATCATATAATGATAGACTCTCACTAATAAAACAACTATCAATATTCAATAGAAAATGCATCTGGCAATACTTGAGTTCACATTACATTCAAGATTCAAAATATTTTCTTTAATCATGCAGTCACCACTAAATTTTGAGCATAATTGTGTAATAACATTTTAACATTTGCAGAGCATTTGCAACATGTTTCTTTTAGATTATACTTATTTTTGTTTAAAACATGTAGGACTTCTTTTTGCAGCTAAATTCAGTATCTATGTAGAAGAGTTCAGTTCTAAAAAGGTATGTAAAGGACAGGAGGAATAAGTAATCATTGAACAGGCATCATCATCTGCCAGGTCGCATCCTTAATTTTTGCACTTAAATTTCATCCATGTAGAACTGCAGTGGTTTCTAATGGATAGCTGCAGAAATTAACATTAAAAAAAGTTATACATTTAGGCCATAAAAGAGCTGACCTTTAATGACACGTTTGCCACTTAAACAGAATGTAAGTGAGATAGTTGAATATTTACTGATAGCCTTCTACCAATTCTCCTCTAGGGAAATCAGTGGCAGTTTACCTGTCATTAACAGTTACTGCTAGCAGAAATTGCTAATTAAAACCTGTAATTTTATGTTTAATAGGTTTTGTGCAATGAGGCTCCATGGATTTATTGCTGTACCTCATGCCAGAGAGCTCAGGAAGAACTAAGAAGTCATATAAATCAAATGTATTTCTCCAGTGATTGCTAGATGGCAGTCTCATAAAAACTTTTCTTGCAGTTCAACAGAAAAATGGGATTGTACATAAAAGATCCTGGGTTTGAATTTTGTTGTTAAAACTGACTTGTTTGGGTTTATAGGCAAATAAATGATGGCATTCTCAGTGGCTGCACACCTGTGCAGAACACAGCAGAAAACTGGATCCAGTTGAGGACTTCTGGAATTCTCCACAATAATAATGGCGTTTTGGTCAAAATTTGACTCAATATTTGCACCATGTAGTTTTGAACTAGAGTAGTTTAACTTTCCTGGGACTTGCTAAACCTTAGCTTGGTTTGGATAATGTTAAGTTTCTACATTATTTCTAACATTACAGAGGTGTGTGTTTAAATGAGTCAGAAATAATATACATGCCAGTCTTGCATTTGAGAGGAGATGTTTTACCCATTACTTCATTTATTCCTTCTGCCATCCACCATGCAAAGCAAAATCCATGCTAATTGGTTGAACTTGTCACAAATAGATTCATATAGCAGAGACAATCAGTAGTACAGTTCCTGCCCCTAAGCTCCCATAAAAAGGTTAACAAAGTCATGTTATAAGCAATGGCTGTGACTGAAAAATATTTACAAAAAGAGGTCACATTTTCTATTTAGACCAAAACATCACATCTTCCTTTTTAATAGGACTATTAAAGCAGGAACATGGAGACAATGTTAAGAAAAGTTAAAATACGAGGGAGAATCTAAGAAAAAGCATACAAGAATCAAAGCATACAAGAACCAAAGCAAATTGTGATACAGGAAATAGGAGGAAAAATGAGATTTTTGACATCAATTATAAATAATGTGGTTTTTTTCTGCATAAATCTCAACAATTGGATAAAAGATGAGGTTCTAGTGCTTAGAGCAACAATTGTGAACTGTAAATCTGTAAAGGAACCCAGAAAATCCTACAGGCCTAGACACAATGATGATCTGGTCCTGATTTCGCTAGCACAGAAAGTGTAATGCTAAAAATATAAACCAAAAAAACATTTAACTAAGCAAAGGAAGTCAATGAAGTGTGTTACCTGTAATCAGTGCCATTCACAGCAGTCCACGTATACGTTCTATTTCCTTTATCAATATACCTCTACAAAGAGATGTTGGTAAAAATTAAATTATTAAACTCTTGAGCCTCAACAAATGTGTCTTTTCTTTGAGAAATGTAGTGTAAAATCAAGGATAAATCTGTTGGATATCTGTTGGACATTTATTATTTTGCTAAAAGCATGAATTGAGCTGCAACTCCTTTTCTTAAATATTTTCCAAACTTACATTTTGCAAAAGAGGTAACAACACCATTTTAATAGAATATTAGAAAAACGTAGATTTAAATAAAACCAGAAAAACATGATCTGTAATTTTCCATTTAAAATTCATTAGCCAGAGCTATGAAAATCTTTTTCATCAATTTGATGAAATTTGATATTTCTTCAATTCGATAAAAAAACTAAAAAAAAACCAAACCAAACAAACAAACAAAAACCAAACCAACAAACAAACCCCACCAAAACTCAGTTACAAAAAGGCTTACGTACAAAGTCTTTAACAACAAAAAATACCAGTGCCAGCACCACTGGTTAAATGCATTTAAATCTGAATCATAATTACAGGCACAGCCAGGTAATCCTGATTGCACAGACACTCCATGCTAAACTTATGTGTTTCGAATCTCATTAGGAGGGTCTTGAATTTGGAAAAAAAAAGCAAACTCTGAAGTAAATGTTTGTTTTTTAAATAACTTAATACATGAGGATAAGCTTTACCATTTGCTTTCTTGTGGTATGGAAAACAGTGTGATAGGCACAGTCCCACAAGTTTCCCATAGATTTAATCATGAATCCACCTGGTTGACATAATTTTATTTAGTTTTTCACTTTGAAAACTCTAAGTTTATGCCAGCTGCAACATATTATATTATTATTTTACAATCAGAGTTCTGTAAGTATGCCAGCAATGAAGACTGTACAGCTGTTGCACTGCAGTGTTACAAACATTGGTGAAAGATACCACAGGTATACCTCTATCCTCTTTATTTCCCTGTAGTAAAAGGATAACCATGACTGTGGAAAAGAGAGGTGTCTTATTTTACATTTATAAATTCAAACCTTCTCATTACCTAGAGGCTGCTTTTCAGTACAGAATGACAGTGTAAATAATTGAACAGTCATTTTGGAAAGAAAATGAGAAAAGGATAAAGGAAAAATAGAAAAGAAAGATGTATATATCAGTGTCTAATGCCCTGATATACTTCATACTTAAGGTAAAAAGGTCCTGAAGAGAATCATATCCAAGCCTAGTTATATTTACTGATGTGCCTACACTATTATTTCAGCTTAAGAGTAAGTAGACACTTGACTGTAGTGCTGGCTGTCCCTCCAAATTGGGCAGTGTCTTGGGTGACACACCATATCTCTCCACAAGAGAAAACCAGTGCCCAAGGTGGGAGGGAAGGAAGAGGAGGATCGGGCCATTATTAAATTCTGTTGCTCCCAGCACTGTGAGCATGCTTGAAAGAAAATTGGCTGAAACCTCCCTTCAAAGATAACCCAGAAGATCACACATCTTCATACATCAGCTCCAATTTACCTTTGCCTACTTCATTACTGGGCAGTCTGAGACCATCTCCTTCCCAGCTGATCACTGCCCAAGAACCCACACATGTTATTGCAGCTTTTGTGACCCTTTGGTTTTCACTACTGCCCACCCCAGCTGCCAAATGTGGCAATGCTTTTGTTCCTATGGCATCTTCTCTGTTAGCTGGAAAGCCCCTGAGGCCTTGGGAGACTCCAGTGCACCCCACCCACGCTTGTTAGAGTCCAGTCTCTATGCTGTAGTATGAAGTCATCTCCCAAGACACTGCTGGGGCCAGCTGCAATACAAAAGGGAAGCAATGCAAACTTAAACCAAAAAGCAAAACAAAAAGAGCATAAATTTCAAGCCTGAAGACTACAACTGTCAGTTCAGAGCAACCGACCACATCAGCCTTTTTTATAAGAAAATATATGAATCTATCAAGTGCTCAGTGATGCATGGCTCATGCACGGCCCATGGTTTAAAGCAGCTTTATTCTGGTTCTAGCAGCCTGGAGCTGGGAGGGTGCAATGGCCTGAAGCAGTCACCAAGGCCAGCCAGCTCTGGCTGCTCCCTTCTTCTCTCAGAGAGGTCTGGGTAGAGAGAGAAATCTTGGGCCATGATGCAAGGGAAGGTGAGAATAATTAATTTCATTTGCACTTGAAGCATCTGGGATCAAAAGGCTTGGGATATTCTATTCAAACACAGATTGTGGTCTGGGCCGTGTATAACTGGCACATTCTCACGCACCCAGCTATGTTATTTTCCTCCCTCCTGCCCTAATGCTGTAGCTGACTTCAGCATTTGCAATGCTTCCCTCCCTCCCTCTTTGGGCAAAGCATTGCAGGACCAACTGTTTCAGGTCCTTTGTATCACAAAGCCTGAGAAATGTAAGAATAGCCTGAAATCTCTTCAATATGTTTGCCATTAATGCAATTTCTTGTACAACTTGAACTGTGTTATTGTATTTTTGTGACCTTCTGGTCCTCCCTCTTCAAACCACCTACACAGAGCCTTTTTCACCCATAGGCTTGGAAAGGAATTCTTTAAACAGAACAACATAAATCTGAAAATGTCCCAGCATAGAGTCTCTCCCTTCATGAGCAGTTTATTCTCAGTACAGATGCCAGCAGGACTTTGGACTCCCTGATAGTGGCTCAGGAGTGACCAAATCTCCCTTCAGGGAACAGGCTGGTGGCATCCTAAACAGCATGAGCTCCTGACACAGGTGAGGGTGCAGAACTGACATCCAACAGGGATCCTCTCCACCCCAGAAAGGACCTGTTTGTTCACCATCCTCCACCAGTGAAATAATTCAGGAAAAGACACTTTTTTTTTTTTTTTCACACAGCAGGATTTATCCAAAGACTGTAAAGCATCACTGTAAAGCTTGTTTTTGGCATTTTACTGTGAGAAAGCACAACAGAGTTCTGGCAGAAGGCAAGGGGACTGCTGATACAGGTCTCTACTTTAGAAGAACATGGGAAGAGCTGAAAGGCAGTATGAAGTTGGATACAGAGAAGCAGTGTGAGAACGTTTAATGAGACTGTGAGACTCCACAGGGTAAAGGACCATAACTTACAGGCATGCTTTGTATCTGGATATAAGGCTTGAATTAAGTTAACTTTCCTCATAGAGCTTAACATAGTTCTGCTACCTACAGGATTATATGATCATAATTGTAATAATCTTTCAGGAAAGATCACCTTGCAGAGATTTGAAGAACTTGAGTATGTTGTCCTTATTGGCACTCCTATTACATTCCACTATCAGAAGCAGAGTGCCTTGTCAAATCCAGTGCAGATAATAAGAAGTTGAGGAATGAGATGTTCAGCTCTGGGTCATCAGTTAAGGAAAGATATAGACCTCTTGGAACAGATCCACATGAGGGCCAAAGATGTGGGAGGGCTGGAGCAACTCAGGGGTTGCTCAGCCTGGAGGAGACTCCAGGGAAACCTTATTGCAGCCTTTCAATACCTCTAAGTACGTCTCCAAAGTCTGTTATAGAAGCAAGTGACCGTGAACTTAACATTCTGAAATCACTGTATGGATGAATTATGGAGGTATGCTTGAGAATGAATCTCCATTTTCAGTCTTATTTAGCAAAGACAACATGGGCACTGCCACTGATTTTCAAAGACAAATAAGTTTCTACCACATTTAAAGCAAAAATAGACTAGGAAATACTTTTTTTCTTATCAAAGTGAAAATAAATATATATTAATTGTATATATGAATCTTCCCTCTATGCAGAATTGACTCAGGGGAGTAGTAATAGCAACTGCTCAGTATTGGGAGTCACTTGGCACAATTTTGTCAAAATTTAAAGCAGCTTAAAAGTTAATACCAGTTAAGACATTGAATAGAATATAAGTAAAGAATGTGCTGTTCTTAACAGAATAGAAACCCCCTAATCTCTGAGGCCTGTTTTCTATCAGTTTAACCTGATTAGATCCTTTCTGTAGTATATGTCTTATGAAAAGGAGGAAATTTCCTCTGGAACATTCTGACACTTGAGTACGAACAGCAGAGCCATTGCAGATATCAAAGTCACAGGACATCAACAGGAAAGGACAGCTAATACCACACATGGAAAATTAACTGCACAGTTCCAAGAAATTCTGGTAAGTATTGTTATAGTGTGCTTATATATAAGATTATGTCTGCTAAGTCATTAAATTAGCTGTCTTTAAAATGGTTTATATTCAGAGTAAAAAAAAGTTTCAAAATTAACTGCAACTGGGAGGTATACTCTGGCCAGAACTCCTCCTTCTGCACACCTGTAATGACTTCTTCTCATTAAGGTCTCCAAAAAGTAGACCACACATTTAACCACATGTAACAATTAATTTTGACTATTTCCTATTGTTAGGAAATGTTTCTGTTTATTAGAGAAAACACTAGTAATGTTCATCAGGAATAAGCATTTTGGACAAGAAAATAAAGAACTCAACAGGCTATTCAGAAAGCACAAGTACATGATATTACTGTAAGATGAATTTGTTTATCCCAAATAGTCTTCATTTATGGCATAAAAATTTTACTTTTTTTTTTCTCACTACTTTCTTCCCATTCAACCACAATATAAACTACCAAACCCATCCTCACACATCTCCAAAAGCAAATTAAGCACTTTGTTTTGGGATTCATACACAGAAGTAGGCTGGGTTCATTTCCTGGTGAACAGACTGTAAGACCTCATCAACAACTGCCTGATAAATGATACACCAAAGAAACCAAGAAAAAAAAAGATTCTTTTTTTTTTTTTTTCTAATAAGTACTTATTTTTTGTCACTATAAGCCAGTCAAACTAACAAACCTAGAGGGAAAAATGGTACAAACTGTCATTACAAAATGAACATCACAGCATTTCATCATTTCACAGTATTTTTCTGGTTTGGTTTGTTCCTGTAGATGTAACTCCTTGTGTTCGTATCTTACCTCGTCTTGGGACTTGACCAGTGTTTCAAATGTTTTTTCTCCACTTTCCCCATCAATCATTTTTTTCCGAATCTATTGGCAAGGAAGAAAAGGGAAAAAGAAAAAAAATGTAAAGCTGTTGCTCTTGCATGCAACATAAATAATCTTTTCAGTATTCAAAATATTTCACAGAAACACAAAAAATGGTAATGCGTATGAAAACCGTCACTTTTGTCTATCATTTCTTGTCCTTCCCAGCCCATTTGTGATGGAGTAGCACTGATTCACAAAAACATTTTTGTACCAGTTTGAGAGTAATGTCTCTCTGAAGCAGCCATTTCAAAGAAACTTAAGGTAGATTTTAACAGATGCTGGTCAATGTCATTATTTAAAAAAAAAATAAATTTCAAACTAAGTGAAAAAAAGTTCTGATTTTTGAATGTATAATGAAATCAGTAAATGAAAAATATACGGAGGAATTAGTTTTCAACACTTTGTCTCTTGGTTCTCTTTCTCACCACTGTCATACTCTTGCATTAATAAGAGATAGGGAAACATTTTTAAAATATTTTAGGTAATGTTTTCTTATTCTATTAAGTGTTCTGTCTTGAAAAATTTTCAAGCGCCCCCACCCTACCCCCCCTACCCAGGGATTGTTACCTCATGAAGAAGAATAATTTAAATACCAATCACGGTGTCTTTCAAAATGAGAGTAATATAATGCATTCTCCTTGTCTATGAATAATACTGGAACTTAATCTTTAATCAGTTTAATTTCATCTCTATAAAGTCATCTTCTTGTCACATTTAATATTCAAATAGATTTCCATTCAAAATCTAGAACAATTATTGCTTCTCAGTTATTATATGGTGAAATACAGACAGCAACAGGTATAAAGAAAATAGGTAATTTACCTCAACTTTAATATCATTTTCCAGTTCAGCATCTAGAAAATCCAGTGTAACAGGCTCCTGGGATTTAGGATTCTGAAGCAGAAGATATTGAATGATCAAATAATAAAGACAGAGTACTGTAATGTTACAAATCATTCTAATCCTTTCATTCCAACGTAACCTACTTATCTAGGTTTACTTACCCATCTATTTTAATCTCCTGTAGCATCACTAGTGGTCCTTTATCATTAATTTTCTTTTGTTGAATGGGGAGGTTAATTGGCTAAGTGCAAATCAAATTAACAGTAATTGCCAGTGTCTGTCCACAGCCTGTCATGAATGGGTCTCAAGCTGGGATGCTTTGTGGTATGTCACAGATTGTATAGGTTGGAGCAAACACAGATATGTCTCACTAGATGTCCTGTCTCCAAGAAGTAAGAGGTAAATTTGGGAGTGTTTTCCAGCCAAGCAGTAAGATGAGGCAACCGCACTCCTCTGCAATTTTGCCAAGAGCAGATGACAGACTTGTTGCTATGATTAGGAATGGACTATGGTTCAAAATTCAACAAGTCAGCAATTAAAGCAAATTGTGCTTTACAAAAAATAAGCCCCATTTTTATTGTCAGCATTACAGACCTACCCTGTGTATCTTGCAGCTTTGAAAGCATTTCTCTTGACATCATTACTGTTATCTCAGTTTAGGAGATGGAAACTTGTAGTACAGAAATACGGAAACTCGCTTCCCGATCTAAGGAATGTAGATGATGTCAACCATCAACTACAGAGCACAGAGAATTTCGGTGGTCTGCTTCTGTAGCAACCCTGTCCCCAAAGGACTGTGGGAAGACCAGTGTAGCTCTGTTGAACTAGGTCAGACCACCCTCTGGCCTCTGGTTGTTTCTCAGCTGCAGTCTGCACTTGCTTGGCCAAAAGCACCTTCCATATGAGCTGTTAGGAATCTGGCTTTTTTTAGCAATTTTGCCTAAGCCTCATTGACATTATATTGTGTGTGGTGTAAAAATTGTCAGTCCTCATCACCCAGTGTTTATTTAATGCATCCACCTAAAAGTGAGTGCATTTCTTTAGAAAAAGGAATATGGGGATATATTATTTAACCATTTAAATCTGACAATTCAGAGTAGGAAATGAAAAAAAATCCAGTTTTCTTAAATTTTGACTGATATTAATTTGCTTTGGGTATAGCACAATTCATACCTAAAAAGATCTCAAGGCCTAGTTTTCTCAGTAATTGAACACTGTTTCTCATTGATTAGAAAAAAAAAAATTGTCATTAGCTGACACTATTATTTCAAGACTAGTGTAATTTCTGACAATAACATTTTTAAAAGATGTCAACGATTCACCTACACTGACATTTACAAGGTAGACAAAAATCCCTTACTTCAAAAATTATGATTATATTCCTTCTATCCTAACATTCTCTGGCAAAGTTACATGACAAATGTATATGTGACTATTCTATCAGAGAATGCAAGCATGTTTCACCACAATTTACATATGGATTTCCAGTTCATACTGGAAGAAAATAATACCCCGAGCAGCTGGTAAAATATGCCTTCATATAATAGTCTGGAGCACTAAGAGGTTGACAATAGCTTCATATTTTCAAGACTGTAATAGTACTAGAAGACATAAGACTATTCCTTCATTTTCTTGAGGAAAAAATGCAATTGTTTCTGGGTGTATGGAATCATCCCTGTACTTGGCAAGTAAGACTTCCTCTTTGCTAAGAGAAAAGCCAATAAATTTATTCTCAGAAAGGGAATATGCACTGGAAAGACTGCAGAAAAAGATTCTGGATATTTCTTTTAATATTTACTAAAAACTTTGAAAAATTTTTGTATTTCTATTTATATAGGATAGATAAAACTAGCAACTTTAATACAATAGCATTAACATATGCTCTCTACTCTTTTAAAGCAATTCAATTATTGTTATGCAGTTGCTTTGCCCCCCCAACAAATCCACACTCTCAAAATGAATTGCAAAAGGCTAAAATGTAAAAATAAATAAAATTTACATATCTTACATGCAATGGATAATGAATAGCATGGTCAAACCCAAACAGCATGCATGAAGACATTGGCATGGCAGAGGAGGCATTTATGAAGTTCACATTCCATTCCAACACACAAAGAAACAGAGAAGAAAAGAAATTGTAAAAAAAAGGAAAAAAAGCCATCACATCAAATCAAGATCAGTATTTCTTTCAAATGATAACCTGGGCTAGCCATAATGAAGGAGTCCCAAAGACAAAATAGTCAACTTTAACAGTCTGTCAAAATTCAAGTATATATTAACTGGTTGTTCTTGTTCTTTTTAAGACTTGCATTACATCAACACAACTTTCTTATATGATACTTATTAATGACTTTTAATAGGCAAGGAAACTAAGCATCTATAAATACATTCTGTGATGTGCCTGAGGCACAAAGAAAATCACAACAAATAAGAATCTTTTTAAATCTGTACTTCAAATGGAAGATTATTCCCTCCTTATGTCTTTCTCCCCCAAGAATGTGTTTTTACCAGTATTTGGGCTCCATAATTTTTACTTCCAAGGTTGCCATTTAGTGGGGTTTATTTCAAGCCACGAAGAAACAAACTTACAGATCAGTTTGCTCTTCTCCTTATCCAGTCATGCATGTAGCATGACTGGCATAAGCGAACACCACCACATTCACCAGCACAACTTAACAGAAGTAAATCACTAGCAATGAAGCATGCAAACAAGAGGAGTGCAATCCATTTGCAGCATGAAAAATAAAGGCTAGGATCTGTAATTTCAATGACAAACTCAAGAAGGAAACAAAGAAAGAAAGAACTGGTGCAGCAACATAAAAAAATATGTTAACTGAAATGTCACTGTTGTATGTTTTGGGAGGTCAGTATTCTCACAAATTCTAAGGATGGGGAAAGCCTTCTTTGCTTTGCTGCAGGAGCCTAGTTCCTACTCCTGTCTGTGGTACTAATGAACACACAGGCTATTAGGGTCTTAAAAGAAATGATGGTAAGACGTCAGCAAGATCCTGGGCCACAGAGGGAGACAGAGGAGCATCTGGAGTGGGTGGGAGTCCAGAGCTTTGCCAGTACTGCACATCATTGGGCAGCAAGCACAGCCAGGCAAACCCAGCACCAGCCAAACCACAGCACAGCACGCTCAGGAGTCAGGCGTGCTCACAAAACAGATGTTTTTATGTTCCAGTGCCATTTTGTCCAGTGCACAAACAAAAAGCCTGGCCCAGAGGTGGCCTTCTACACCTGACAACCACCTGAGAGTTGGTGGAATCACTGACTCGACTTAGGTCAGGATTTGACACCATGTTTCATTGGTGTTGCTATGCAGGCCACAACTTTTGACCATTATAGATTTTTGTATGTGTAAAAAATTAATATAACACACTGTACTTAAGTTTACTATTTTGCTAGTTACATAGTTAATCTATTTCTTTAATGGTTTTTAAGTTTTTATTAAATGTTTTCTGTTCAGGGACTGCATTCCATAAACATGACTAGTTTCCCTGGTCAGGTTAATGGAAATTAATTCTCTGGAGCTGAGCCTGCTAAACTGAGAAAGCCAATGTAAATAGAAGACAGGACATATACCCTACCCTGACTTCCCCAGGAAAAGACAAAAAACCTGAACAGCTCATTAAAATTCGGTAATTTTACATAGCATACACTGTACAATAAAACTTGCCAATAAAGTCATAAGAATGATCTTCTGATCTTCTCTTGACATTGTGTTTATGCAAGCAAAGCCAGCACAAGTAGTCTCTTTTTATTTCCAATCTTCAAATGAATTTCAAAATCCAAGGAAGAATTTTTACAGCATGACTCTAATTAGCACCTATTAGTAAAGCACCATAATTTAATGGAATGCCCTTCACTACAGCCAATAGCATGTTTTCTATTATTTAAACAAGGAAGGATGCAAACTTCATGCTTTGGAAGCTATTTGTCACAATAAACAATTCTCTAGTTAGATTTTTCCTAGTAAACAGGGCAGAAGCTTTCTAAATGTATTTCCACAGCTATGCATTCTAATGCACTAATCACCTCCATCCAAAGTTACCTGTACATTTGGTCTCCTTTTTCTTAGTTTAACTTTTGGTATGCCCACACCAATTTGCTGAAGTAACAAAAAAGCAGTAATTTATATTTTTGCACAGCCTACTCATAGAATGGAAGTCTTTCTTTGGCATATATACGCTTCATTGTATGTCTACTGCAAGCAGAGACTAGACCTCATTCTGATCAAGAGTTCTGAGCTTTCTGTCAGAATTACATACAGGTTTTGTCTAGGGAAACAAAAACCAGACGTGTTAATGTGAATTAAATTAACAGAGAGCTCTCCCACACACTCTGGCAGAATAAAATATAGAATGTGAAGGGTTCACTTTTTGTTTTGTTATACTTGCTCTTCAAACCCAACTCCTCTTTGGTTTCTTGAATAACCACAAACTGTAAGACAAAATACTGGACCTCACTGAAGGCATATGGAGTTTTAGAATGATCATTAAATATATTTTGATCAGAACCATAGTTAAAATGAAGAAAAGGATGCTACTCTTTAGAACAAACTGGGAAATTAAATTATTTACTATTTTCAAAATCTAATGAAGTTTAAACTTGTTAACACATACTTATTGCACTCCAGTGACTGTTTATTTGATGGCGTATTCACCTGTTCTCTCCCAGGAGAATGGGAAGAATACATGCACATACACAGAGGTACACAAACAAAATTTGCAGTGAAACATAAAATTAAGCACTTGTAATATAACTAAGTACACAAATATAAGAATGGGAATTTAAGCTGTTTGAAACTACATTAAACTGAAAAATAATTTTAAAAAAAGTTTTTTCATGTTATGCTTTGACAGAATTTTCATGTGCAAATAAGAACATGATGGCAAAGTTATTAACGATTTTATTACGCTTTTGAACTTGTTTCTTGTTAACTTTTATCAGTTGTGGAAATGACTTTACAAGTTCTAAATTTCTAGGGGCTTCTTTTTGTGAGGTGATACTAAAGACAATTTCTCAAAATATTGTGTTGGACCAGTTGTGATTTGAGGTAACAGATTTTCAGAAGGAAAGCAGAAGACATTCAGGAGAAGGAAACATTGAAAGTCTAAGAAACCCTCACCTCTTCAAAGGTAAAGACGTAACTATGTTTTATCTTACACCTATTGAAAAACTTCTGGCAAAGAGGGTTAAGATGTTGTTGGTTAATACGTTAACAGCTACCAGGAGATTCAACTAAAATTAATATGACATATTAGAGAAGGTCCATGAATTCTAAATACATCCGTCTTTGTAGTGTACCTTAGTTTTAAAACGTAGTTCTTGTATCAGTCTGAATAGCATGCACCACCCCAAACAAACTGGGAGTGAAAATGTCTAGCCTGTGTAACTGTTAATAACAACAACAATAACATATATGCTTAACATTACATTTAGACATTATTTTACAACATTAAAATTATCACTGATAAAATAACCCATTTTAAGCATATTCTAAATCAACTATTTAAGCAGCATGGAAAGGCATTTCTGAACTTCAATATCCTTGTAAGAAGAAAACTATACAGGGAAGTCATTACAATTACTGTCATAATAATTCATCTCAGACTGCCTAGATGAGTTGAGTTTTTAACTAACAAAGGTTTTTATTCTCTAGTGTTATGATGCTATACTGTAGGATAACACCACAAATGAGATGAATCCATATCCATCAGTTTCTCACAAGATTATGCCTAAAATAGGAATACTGCATTGTTTCTTCTTATATTACTCCTGTTAATGAAAATACAGTTTCATTTGCGTAAAAGGAAAAGGTGAGTAGGTCACTCGCCATCATCTGAATTACTAATAATTTCTAATTAAGGAAAGATTGGGTCAGTAATGACACATATATTTGTCTCTAATTTACCAATCAAAAAGTCAAATCGAAACTTTCATTTCTTATGACATAAACCCCAATGCAGATATGCAGAAACTGAAGTCCTTCTCAGCTATGTCTATATAAAAGCCTTCTTTTCCATTTGTTCCTTTTATTTTTTAAGAGACTATCAAAATAAATCAAAAGGGATATTTCATTAGTAGTTACAATCAAGTTATTCTTTCTCTTCTTCAGAAGCACCTTTTTCTTTCTTCTTATTATAGAGAAATAAATTAGAAGGTTTCATACCTTTGGTTGGAGATTTGGATGCAGAAGCACATACCCATTAGGATCAATAGCAAAATAGTATCCATTTGGACAAAGCTGAAAGAGAAATAAAGTTCAGCATTATAAGGTTTTCAGTAATAAAGAAAGAGAAACTAATGATTTTCAAGAAATTTTCACACTGCTTCAGACATTATGAAATATCAGATATTAACACAGACTGATAATTTCTTAATATTTACTCTTTTAGGATCATAAACTTGGAGAATTGTTTAGGCTGGTGATACCTCTGGAGATCAGCTGGTACAACCCTTCATTGAAAGCAAAGCTAATTTCAAAATAAACTCCAACTTTAAAGTTAGACTAGGGGTCTTTGAATACCTCCAGTGGCAATTCCATGACCTCTCTGGGCAACTTACTCCCTTTTTTTCCTTACTTCCAGTTGGAATTTTCATTGCTGCATCCATGTTGATTGCTTCTCATCAAGGCAGCGTCCAGGTCTATTCCCTCCATAATTCCCATTTGGTAACGCATTAGGTTTCTCCTACAGCCTGAACCCATTTCCCTCAGCTTCTTCCTGTGTATCATGTTACTCCAGACCCTTGGTCAGCTTAATCACTCTGTGCTGGGCCTTACTGTGTTTCTTACACTGAGGAGACCAAACCTGGACACAGTAGTCCTGCAGGTGTTCACCTCACAGTTGGTCTTTGCTGACAGCGCACGCTGCTAACTTATGCTCTACATGTCCTGCACCATAACTCCCAGGTGCTCCCCTCCCCTTTGAGGAAGTCTGTTCCAGCCTGTACTGTGGTGTGGGATTATTTCAGTCTAGATGTAGGTCTTTGTGTCTGCCTTCAGTCAAATTCATGAATTCCTTTCAAATTCAGTCAAATTCCTTTGCTTCCTCTGCTGTTGTTTTCCATGGTACTAGTTATTTTCTTAGAAATTCCATAGCTAGATGTGTACTTGTATAAATCAATCATACTGAGTAGGGTACAGAGAGACATGTAAGAAATTTTCTATAAAAACCTGTCTTATAGAAACACCAAATATTATTATTATTAGCTGAGATGATTGTGTACTCTACACTAAACCAGAAACTCCATTAGAGATCAGTGCTTTAAGCTACTGGAAAATAATTACTTGGAATATATCCCCCAGTGTAAAAGTTGAGTTTCACAGATCTTGATGGACAAATCACACAGAGGCACATACACAGCTGAAGAGAAAACCACCAGAAAATGTATAACAATGGGAAAGAATATATAAAAAGAAGCCTGTTGGCATTTTGACTCGAATCCAGTTCATTGCTGTATGACTTATGAAAGGGCATGCACAGAAATCATAAATAAATCATAGCTAAAGAGAAACCACCAATGCAAGCAGCTTACCGTAAATCGAGGTGTCAGTTTTTTTATGTCCTCCAAAGAGACATCGACCCCCATTACTCCAAGAATCAGCTGATTCTGGTAAGATTCCAAAATGTTAGTATATGTTTGACATACTTACAATGCAGAATAATTTTTGCCTTCATTTCCTGATTGCAGATACAGTTCGAGAAGTTACCTATTTACTTATGTGTCTATTTTAAATATTTTAAATAATATCAAAGTAATTAAAAATAAAATTTAACAAATTCAGAATTTAATATAGAATAGGAAAATAGTTTATGAAGTTTAATATCTATACAGTCCTGGATGAATAAGCAATATATGTAAGAACAAAAGAGGTGAAAGCGAAAGTGATGCATTAATGTTGCCAACTATGCAGATACTAAACTACTAGCACAAACGGAGCTACTATTGCGTATTTAGATTGGGCAGTTGGTAAGTGAGATCTCAAAACAATTAACTCTTTTGGCTGTGGTATAATGATGAATGAAAAAAAAAAATCACAACAAAACTAAAATAAACCCAGTGACTATAAGAATCATGAGCATTTGAAATCAGGGACTCAGGCACTACATTGACTTCACTTGTAATTTATTTTCCTACTACAGAAGAGGAGGGCAGTCATTTACATAGCATCAGCTGAATCCCTCCTCCATATTTAATATATTTATAAAATTTATTGGAGGAGGTATCTTGCAGTTTGTAAATACCACCAGGCAGATATAAGTCAAGCAGATTCAAGTTTCTTCTTGTTCCTCTGTACTAGACCACATCTCTTATACTTCTCAGAAAGACATCCTTTGACAATCAGTTGTGTCTCACTTTGAACCAAATTCTGTCAATTCCAGGCATTGTCTTGGAGATAATATTACGAAACATTTGTTTGTTTGTTTTGTTGCTTTGTTTTTAAAAGCAAATTAATAGAACTATTCTGAAAGTAAATAAAAGAAACGGCAGTGATCAATTTCTCATTCATTCATTCATTCTGAGTCTGCATAACATCTGAGAAACTGAATCAAAGAATATCTTGTCTAAATTTCTGTGTATTTTGGTCTGAATGAAAATAAGTATCAGATCAAATGTACAATATTTTACCACGTACTGTAAAGCATATTCTAGGTCTGTTTTTAAAAAAGCAGTATTTTGAATTTGTGAAAAGGACATGAATTGATTCCATCTCAGATAGTAATAGGAATGGCCAATTGTATTTATTTAACACCTAGAATTTATCCTAAGCATACACTGCTCTTTTCTATTATCATTACGAACAACTAATTTAAATCCTCCACATCATTGCCTTTTACCCCAAAATGTCATAGCTTCAGAGATTTGTTATAATTTTATCTGGACATTCCTTTCTTGGAAAGGTCTAAATAATATCATCAACTACTTCCCATCTCTTGAGCACTTAATGCATTCCCACTGCCACCAAGTCACAGTGATGGATCACAGAATGTCCTATCCTGAAACTCAGAATGACAAAAAGGGTGTACTACATTTTCTTGTTCCCAGGAGGTTATCAGGTAACTAGATACAATCCCTTTGTTTCTGATGTACAAGACAACTAAACTGAAAAATGCTCTGTGGAAATACACATTTTTCAAGGATTTCAACATTAAATTTAATTAATTTAATTTAAATAATTGCTGCTTTTTTTTTTTTTTC